>NEWO01000457.1:62956-83976 GCA_003013225.1 Phalaenopsis aphrodite | reverse complement strand
AAAATGAGGTCGACAACTGCAGGAAAAGCTCCGGAGGAGGGTCCGCGGTAGAAAAGCTCCACAGAAGGGTAGGCAAAACCTCCGGAAAAGGGTCTGATGCAAGAAAAATGCTCATTTTTTGTGGTGGTGATTGCTCCACAAGCATTTGCAAATCTCAGCACTTCTCTCAATTCCTTTTCATCGTGCAATACAGACATATCATCAATAAGCTTGCAGAGTAGGGCACCAATAAATGCATCGCCAACTCCAGTGGTGTTGACTGTGTTGACCTTAAATGCATCAACAACCCCTTGAAAATCCTTAGTGTAATACTTGCAACCCTACTCAAGGGTGACCAGTGGAATCTTCAAGGTAAGCCGCCACAGCAATAAGGCCACTGAATCCTTGCTAGTTAATAACTCAATGTCACTAATTTTAATGACAGCAGCCTAGTCCCAGATGCTCAAAATTTGTTTCGTCGCCTTTGTTGCAGAAGACCGCAATGGCAGCCAAATGTTTGGGTTTTAAGAGAGCAACATTCCTACTTCCTTGATAACTTTCGTGGCCTTTAAATGAGTTGACCTACAAGGTCTGTGATCAGATTTAAGGATCTGTGATGAAAGACTTTTGCCCTGCTAATAAGGTCGAGATCGAGCTCTACTGACATACAAAGCATATCGACATTAGGGTTACGATATAACATAAACTCGTGCTCGCCATCAAAGCAAAGCGTGACACAAGCTAGCGCAGTGCGCGCACTAGCGTCAAAAGTAACACCTTCATCAGAGAAGTCGTTTTCATGAAGGATCATGACCAGCATGCGGTCAAACTAGTCATCGCCGAGTTTCCCCATGAAAAAAGAGGCGTGGCCTCCAAGGCGAGCGACGGTGATGGCGACATTCGCTAGAGCTCCACCGAGGACCTTTATGAAACTCGATGCATAGGCGAGTGATATGTCTAATATTGTCGGGGCAAAATCGACCAGCAGCTCATTGAAATTCACATAAGATGATCATCTTCGCAGCCACCAAAGAGAGAGAGAGAGAGAGAGAAGATGACCCATTTTGAAATCCTAAATTAGGTCGACAGTGGTGGACACGAAGGACATCATGAAACTGCATGCGGCGAGGCCAAAGATTGACACATCCTTTACGGAAGACGAGGGAAAAGAAGGTGAAGAAGAAAAAATCGTTGTTTCAAATACCAAGACAAGTGCCCCTCCCTTCCCACATAAGTGATGGCAAGAAGGGAGTCTGGCCGATCTGGAAGGATGACCCGTGGCTAGGGTACGACATTAAGCTCTGGTTTCATGTTGAAATTCTAAATAATACGGAATCAAGCAGAATTTTTCATAGTTATGAGAGAGGGTATAAATAACTCTTACATGAATCCTAGAATATGAAATATAATAAGAATAAAATAATATAAAAAGAAAGATATATCACATAATATTTCCAATTAATTAATTCCTATTAATTATTTGGAGATAAAAGAAATAATATAAAATAGGAAAGGAAATAGCTCCAATTCAAGAAAATAATTTATTCCTTATTTCCTAATAACATCTAACACCATAACTATCAAAAAATGTCGCACCCTGAGAAAAAAGGCCTTCAGCATCAGCAAAGCAATTTTGAAAAAAAAAAATAAAAACATTGACTGTAGTCAACATGTCACATAAGAAATCACCACACATTATGGCTACATGAAAATAATGAAATTCATGTTTAAGAACAATACTAAAGATAGTAAGAGTCTTTTTAAACAATAGTGCATGCAAAAGGTTAAAAGAGCCGAATAACTGTATAAAAATTTAATAAAAGGTACTCAATTGTGAAAATATGACAAGATGCATAGTTCATTGCAATCAAATAACTTCTTACATAAATAGTACACAATTCTTACATATGTACATATCTCACACCTAAACTTTCATATTTTCAAACTTGGCACTTTGAAAACCTATGCATGAAAAAGAGTATTTCTCTTTTCAAAAGTGATAATAGTGTTATTTTTATATGATATTATTGATTTGAGTGCTGTGTGTGTAGATATGAAAGTTTAGGTGTGAGGTACATAAATACATAAGAATTGTGTTGTATGTACGTAAATGTCCCTTAATATTTAACTGAAAAAGAAGCAAAAGGCAAGATCATATTTCTCAAATTAGATCCAGTGAGCCAAAATAATGGGAGAAGCCAAAAGACTATCTTGAATATGTATCTAGGACTTCACATATTCATGCAATAAAAGCTCAACTTTTGAACAGAGTAGAAAACAAAAACAAAATGGCAGATCTGTCAATTTAACTCCTGATTACCTGTAGTTTAACTTCACTATACAAAACATAAGTGAGATTGCTAAAATCAACTAAATGACAGATGATGCTCTAATTTCTTCAAAAAAATAAAAAAGCATTTAACTAGATAACACCCAATCCTTATGTATTTACAAATCAACACTTATTTGATTTTTGCATTTAAACCACCCAAATCTTTCATATTACATCAAAAATATTACTATTTTAGCTTTTAAATAGTGAAATGTACCTTTTCATGCATAGGAAAGGTGGCACATATGTAGAAATAGAAGTTTAGGTGTTAGAAGTGTAAATACATAAGCGCTGAGAAGTATGCATGTAAATCTTCTACATATAAATTGATTATTGTAACACTAGATGAGTTCCAAATTCAATCAACTTTGTCCCATGACAAACTTTCATATCATTTCCAAAGCATCAATTCAAATCAAAGATCAATCAACCCCATGGGCCAAACTGGTTCCAATAGTGAACTTCAAAATACACACACACATATATTCATATTGTAGACTAACAATACCATAAATATGTTGATATATATATTGACTTGTTTCTCCGGTTGGGTATCAACTCAAGTAACAAAAAAAGGACAAACTGAAACCACTGACTGGCTATATTAAAACATAAACAATAAGTTAAGGAGCCCAAAACTGGAAGAAGCTAGCAAGCATAATAAAAATTCAAAAGCTAAAAATGTGTACTTAATGTGGATTATATATTAAAAATGAATCGTTAAAGTAAACTTACTTTGTCATCAATGTCCGTGAAATTGCGTACATATTTAACTTCATATCCTAAATACTTCAAATACCTGAAAGCAAAAGAAAACTCATCTTCATATATTTAGTTGACAGTAAAATGCACAAATTTTTTGAAGGAATTTAAACTTGAACCAAATAAAATATAGAACAGAGCATTGTAGTAAACCCACATTCAAATAGATATAAGTAAAAGTAACATTGCAGCAAAGTTGCTACAAATTATAATTTATGACAATGCTGTTTGACAAAAGCACTAAAATATGTCAGTGGCTTAAGTTCTTAACATGAAATCAACATGTTGCTCAAATTCAAAATGGTACACATGACATTACAGGAATTTGACAAAACCAAGTTGATTAGAGAACAAAATGTGAAGATGTTAGCATTTTAAAAAGAAAAAAAGCATCTCTGATTTTAACCATGTATAGTTCTTTTAATGAGAAGATACATTACTTTTTAAAAGAAAAGAAAAGTAAAATAGTTAAATAAAGCATACTATAGTTAAATAGAATGAAATGCAGAAATTTCTTAAAATATTGAAAAAAAAAATCTTAATACAATTATGGGAACTTCAAATTGGTAGAAGTCTCATATCAAGAAACCCATATTATCTTAAATACACAATGTGTACTTTCTCCCACATACAGATTGAAAAAAAAAACCTAAACTAATAAGCAAAATAAAGGAAAGGGCGAGAGACTGATGCACAATGAAGCTGATAAAAGCCAAGCTTTCTAGAATAACAAAGAGCATGATGGAGAAAGGCAATGAAGAAGAAGAATGTATGGGGGATTAACATTTTTAGAAGAAATAAGAGTAAAGTAATAAAGGAGGAAAAGTTGGGATATGTGAAGAGATAGTCGGATAAGCAAAAGGAATGAAGAAAGTGGGGCAACAAAAGCAAATGATAATATCACGAAGAAGGGGGGGCGGGGGGAGGGGGGATGGGGAAGAAGGAAGTTTCTAATTTAACTCAAATGTGCAATGGGTGCACAACTTTGCATAAGAGCTAAATCATTGTAGGGGAATAAAGGCTTAAGGCTATAGGGCATGGTGATCAAGTGTTTATCTAAAATTGTTAATGCAATTTTCGGGAGATACTGTTTAACAAAGCAGTACCTAGAAAGTAGAGTTTGCAAACAAGCTTTCAAATGAGAAATTTTGGTGCCATCATCAAGAGACGTTTATGGGGATCTTCTAAAATTACTTAGGACTTTTTTTCTTATTAATATCTCATTGATATTTTTTTTACAAGACGTTATTAAATTTTTTATTAGCTTGAAAAAGGAATATTGGTGCTTCTACTTGGTTATCAGAAGGAAGTCCTCCAGTGTATCATTAATTTGTATACAATTGTGGCCTCTTGGAAATAAATTAATTCATATCCCATCTCCCATATATGTAGGGTATAACAAAACAACATAAATCTTGGTATCTTCTATTATGCTTGATCTCTATCTATAAGTTTGCATGTTCATCAAATTACATCCTGCTAGGCACTCTAGCATAAACAAGTTTGTTCGAAACAAAAGGTTGACCATATAGAATCCTTTTGTTGTAAGAAATTTGTATCAAAGATTTGAGAAAACCTAATTGCAACAAAGTATAAAATAAAATTTGACAGCTCAAAAGATGTTGGGCTTTGGATAAAAAATATGTGAGATAAGCTAGTTCAACAAAACTTGAGAAGGTACTCATAGGATGTTCGAACATGTTTGAAACAATAAGCACGGAATAAGGATACATATTACAAAAAAAAGTAACAACGATCGAACTATTTTGGTAAATGAGGTCTTGAACGACCCCTGTAAAGCCGTGGTTAAGCTAAAGGCTTTAGATAAAACTTAAAGTCTCCTAAAAAAATTTCTATGAAGTGAAGATTGTATTACTCATAAAAAGACAGATGGTTACATCCTTGACGAATTCAATCACATTATTATGGATCTTTAGAATGTAAATATTATATTTGATGGTGAAGATCGAGCTTCTTTGCTGTTGTGATCTTTACTCCCCAAATAAATCATTTTCGTGACACCATGTTGCAAGATAAGAATACAACTAGTTTAAAAAAATGTTACTACTTTTAAAGGATGCAGAAGCTTCCTTGCAAGCTTTGTTGGTTATAAAAAAACATTAAAAAGGTTCTAACCCTATACACGATAAAAACAAGACTCATGAAATGTATAAGAACATCTATACTTTCTAATGCTCGAACAAATCACACATTAAGAGAGTTTCTGAAACCTAAAAAGATGCATGTTAGTAACAATCACAAATAGGGTCCACAAGAGATAAAATTAATGCAAGGCAGTCAAGTTTAGATTCACAAGACAGATGCAAAAATCAACGTACTTATTTAGACTAATATCGTGTGCACCATATGCATTAACATAATGTGTTGGTTTCAATATAGGAATCGCATTACGTCGATTTTGAGAGAGTCCAGCTTAACTGGACCCGTGATATTTTAGTATAAACTAGTTAAACTCAACTTGAAATCATATTATAAGGCTCAGGTTGAATAATTCAAGCACAAAGAACATTCTACTATTGCCTCCTATTTCTAGCACTTAATCTATAATCTCATGCCCACTCATTGATGCCTCTATTTATCATAAACTTCTTCCAAATTTTGTAGAATTCTTCAAGCAATTCAAGAGTTAAATTTATGGGAATCATTGAAATTAGTAAGAGTATATAGAAATCTTACTATTTTAAATAGATTTTATAAATGGTTAAAATTCTTAGTCTTTTTGTAGGTTATAAGTAGGGCCCATAATATAAAATTAAGTGAAAATTAAATATTCCTCTCTTATTGTGTGTGATTGTTAGAAAATTATTCTTCAAATGTTTCACAAGTATAGAGAATCAAATATGTGAGAAGTTTTGCACCAATGTAAGGCTTGATCCTTCACTTTTGGATAATTTACACCATTCTTTTTCTCTTAAATTATTTGGTAATTGACTATGTAATGTAATTGAAATTTGTCAAGATGTGTAAGTTTAATTTTTCTTTTGAAGGTGAACTTACTGCATGTTGAAAATTTAAGTTTTTCATACTTTTCCCGTGAAATTTCAAATTTTGAGCGTGATTGTTAAATTAACCCAAGATTGCATTAGAAGCGACAAATTCTCATATAAAGTTATTAAAGATTAAGATTCTTTTATTGTCCTTGTGCAACAAACCCAACGTTGCATTAGAAATCCTAGATACTTGTCCAAAAAATAATAAAATAAAGCCTAAGTCATCATCAATATATCTCTTAAAAGAGAGACAAATCATTATAATAAGTTCACAATTTACCAGAAGAATAATGTTCCAGATATTTTACAAAGCTAAATAAAATAGCAATTAATAAAATAATGCCAATCAAGCACAATCATAAATTGAATTATCAAGCGAATTGAGAGGAAACTAATCAACCATGTCCACACTCCGCATGAACCGCTTAATGAGTGTACCCTAAATGAAAACCCATTCAAAGCATTAGTAAAAGACATGAAACTCGACATAAGAGACCTAATCAAAATAATATCCTAGGGTGTTGACGCTTGCGCATCCCACTACAGGAACGGAAGCAGCTTCCTGCGACCCCATGATGGTGAGCCCGCCTGGCTCACGTGATCAGCACAGAACTGAATCGAGCAGCCCCATTTTCGATTCCTTTTCAATTTTTAGCAAGTTTCCTCTTTTTTCTTTCATTCTTTTTTAGTCATTTCCGATATATGTATTGTATTAGGGTAGATTTGAATTTTTGGTCTGTTTTGTATCGGGACAACCAACGGCATTGTTTTTTTCCCTTCGAGAGTGGTATCCAAGAGTTCAAGTGGTGCTCCAGCTGTATCTCGCTCCCGAGACGGTGATTATCTTCACTATTCCCCTTTCGCATCATCCCCACATTGCTCTTTGCCGGCTCTTCCCTGTTGCAGCCACCCAAATAGCCAAATACCGCACTTTTTCCTACAATTACCCACTTTTCCTCATTGCTGACGTCCTGAACAGCCATCTTTTTGTTGTCCTGCAGTCTACTACATCCCCCTTCTCTGTCGCCGCCCTCTTTCATTGTTGTCGCAGTTCAGAATAGCACTTCCTCTGTTGTTTGGTCGCTGCCCAGCCCCCCGTCATTGCTGCCACCGCCCAGCACAACCCATTTTCTCGCTATTCAGGTTGTTTCCTTTGCTGCCTCCACACCATCCGGCCTTCCAACCGCCCTTTACTGCCTCTCCGAAAGTTCAAATGCTTGTCAATCACCACCACCACCTCAAGATCCACCCTACTTGAGTTAGTGTCGTCATTTGTCGCACATTTAGAGTTCCACGTGTCAGGTTTTTATTATTTCCCTTTTCAGCGTGTTGGTTGTAGTTGTCTATTAATTTTTTCCATTAAGAATATTTGTTTGTTTATCGTCGTTTGGGTTAACTCCAGTATCATTTGGTATCACAGCAAATCTAACTCTAATCCTATCCTAGGATTTCTAGCACCTGCCAATACCCAACCCTATCTCCATCGAAAAAAAACTATTCCCAACCTACATCACCCCTACGCATCTCCTTCCACGTACCCACAACCAAGCCCTAATCATGCTACCAAGGAGGCAATTGTCAGAATCTGATCAAGAGTTTACCATGGACGAGATGCAGTGGGAATTACGCCGAGTGCTATGACAGCTAGTCAAACTTAAGGAAGGGATCAAGGGGGAGGTCATCGTACAGCGTGGTAGTGAGATCCGACAAGAGAAGAGAGAGGAAAACCTAAATCCATTTCATGGGGATGATTCTAGCGAAGAAGAAGATGAGCCATTATGTTTTGTACTACCGTATCAGAGGCCGAGAGATGAAGTGACTGTTCGAGAATACAGAGATGAAGTGCATATTGGAGGGTACAGAGACCAAAGAGTGAAAGTGGACATAACGGATTTTGAGGGGAGGATGAAGGTGGCTGACATAAAAAAGTAAATATAGACTGTCGAGCGGATTTGAATACAAGGATGTATCAATGACCAAAAAGAAAAGCTTGCTACAATCCAGCTAAAGAAGAGCGCCTTAGTGTAGTGGGAGAACATGAAGAGGGAGAGAAATAATAATGAACGGAGAAAGATAACTACCTAGGAGAAGACGAAGATAGAGTTGCAACGATAGAGCCTACCCCACAATACCGTCAAAATCTTTTCTTAAGGCTTGGTCACCAACAACAGCAGGGCCTATTAGTGAAAGAGTACACAACATGTTTATGTGGCATAAGCTAAAATGTGATCTGAGGAAGCCAGAGGAGCACGCGATAGGCAAGTACTTGGGAGGAATGAAGCCCGCCATCGACAATATGGTTAAGCTACATCCTTACTGATCCTTGAGTGACATTCAGACTTTAGCATTGAAAATGAGAGACAGCAGAAGAAGAGCAAACACCCACAGTCATTTAGACAACCACCCATAGTTGGAGACATCAGTAAAAGTGCACATAAGGCAGTTGAGAAATTTGGTCAGGAAAATGATAGAGCTACCCAGAGCATAAAGTCTAAGAAGAGCAACACCCCCACTTCAGCCACAGCCAGCAAATATTTCAAATGTTATGGTTTTGAACACATCGCTTTCAGTTGCCCGATTAGTCGAATTGTGTCCTCACCAAACAAGGTGCAGTAGAAGAAGTTAGCGACGAATAGGCGGCTGAAGAAAATGATGAGCACCAACTTACACCAAATGAGGGTGAGATGTTTGTGATTCTATGGGTCTTACAAACTATTGCTGCAAGAGATCAACGATGGTTTCACCACAGCATATTCTACACATGTTACATTGTGAGAGAAAGTTATGCAGTCTCATCATCGATAGAGAGAGCAGCAAGAACAAGACATCTACACGGGTAGTGGACAAATTGAGCCTCATGAATGAAAGACATTCCCAGTTATATTTCCTTAACATAGTTGAAGATGGAGAACAGAGTTAGCATTGACGGGCGGTATCTCGTGGAATTTTTTATTGGGTCGTAGTTGTAGGATCAACTATAATGTGGCGTGGTGCACATGGATGTCTGTCACATTTTGTTGGAAAGACAGTAGCAGTTTAATCGTAGGACTCGACATGATGGTTTAGAAACCCTACTCCAATTCCAAGAGAAAAATCCTCAAATCTGCAGAGTCCAAAACTACAAGTGCTCTTGCGAACACACAAGCGCTCGTATGATCAATTTTGGTGGTGACAGAGGAAAGCAGAACTGAAGAGCCGGTTTCAGCCAGAGGCCAGCTAGTACATAGAGTTTAAGAATGTCCTGTTTAATAGCTCACTGTCATGGCCACCACTATTCAGAGAGATTCAGGTTGCCCTCACTTTAGATCAAGTTGAGCCAACTTGGGGTTACTTTGGGAGGATTCAGTGCAACATACGTGACACACGGTCCCAGTTCAGTTCCTTAGTGTACTTCTAGAAGGTTGGACCGATATGGATGGTTGCTCACAAGTGAGGATAACTCATATATTTTGAGATAGTGCAGTCGAAAAAGGAACCTAGGTGCTTCTAGGGTTGCAGTCGAAGTTTCTTCAACCTCAAGAGGTTACAACTGCTCTATCATTGTCAATGTGCATATAGAAGCTTCGACGAATGAGGTCGAAGCTCCCTAACCTTAGGAGAATTAAGCGGATGTATCCCGCTACAAGATCAAAAGCGGCTTTTCGCAATCCCACAACCATGCGATCACCCAACTCACATGATCGGCTCAAAATTGAACCAAGCAGCCGTATTTTCGATTCCTTTCCAATTTTTAGCAAGTTTCCTTCATTCCTTTCATTTTTTTCTAGTCATTTCCTATATATGTGTAGTGTTAGGGTTTTGATTAGAAATTTTTCTATGTTTTGTATCAGGACGGTCATCAACGTCTCTTTTTTGATTTAACGGTTGTATCTGGGATGGTCCTCTAGTTGTATCTCACTTTTGAGATGGTAATTAAATTCCCTAACCCCTTCCACAACCTCCCTAAACCGCTCCCAACTGTCCGTTATCTGCTACAGTAGCCTAAACAGCCACATACCGCTGTTTGTTCTTGAAGTTTCCTACTTTTTCTCATTGTTGCCACCCCAGAGAGCCATTCTTTTGCTGTCTAGCAGTCCACAGCATCCCCCTGCTGTCACCAGCCTCCTCCCTTGCTGCTGCAATCCAAAATAGTCTCTACTATTTGGCCACTGTCCAGTTCCTAATCTTTGCTTCCAATGCATAGGACAGCCCATCTTCTCGTTGTTCCAGCAGTTTCCCACCTTCCCTTTGCTGCCACCAACACCCCTTACCGCCGTCCCACCATCTGCCATTCCAACCGCCCTTCGCTACCTCTTTGGAGGTCCAAACTCTCGCCGATCACTACCACCACCCCAAGATCCACCCTAGTTGAGTTAGTGTTGTCATTTATCGCACTTTCAGATATTCAGGTGTCATGTTGTTGTCATTTCTCTTTAAGTGTGTTGGTTGTAACTGTCTATTTGCTTTTCCAGTAATAATATGTGTTTGTTTATTGTGGGTTAAGTCTGGTATTAGGTGTGCTAATGAATATTATGATAACCACCAACAACTTTAAGACTTCGATGAGAAAATAACTAGGAAGGTTAAAGTGGATGTTCTGCTTACAATGGAAACATAAATACTAAATCTTCTTTGATAGAGTAGCTTCTTTATTAGAAAACCATGTCAGAAAAGCAATAAATAAGATTTGCAAGATTAAAACTTACTAGCCAAGGCCAAAGCAAAAATGTATTGGGTAGTTGACGAATGACAAAAAGAGTGTTCATAGTTAGATTTTACTAGCGCATTTGTTAAAAGGAAAATATTTACAAAAATCTTCTCAAGATCTAGTGCTTAATTAATTTGACTCGCTTAAACAAGGAACTAAAATCATAATGAAGTATTTACAAGTTTATTATCACGCCAAAAAATAGAAAAGATTTGAAAATAAAAAATTCAAGATTGAAGACTAAGTCCTAAACACAAATGATAGATGACTCCCCATGACATAAATCCATTCACGGAAGGCTTTTAACTAGGTTTGAATTTCGATCAACTACTATAATTTCCTATACCCAAAACAATCTAGTTTTACTTTGTACGTGGGAAATTATTCTTTCTTTCTAGCAAAAATAATCAAGCCTTAACAATCACATATAAAAGATGTAAAATGGTCACATATAAAAGAAGTAATACGGTCAACTACAAAGAATCAAAAGTAAAGTTGGTAGTTACTGTAATAGGTTCCAAAATTGTTGCTAATATTTGTTCAGATGTCACCAAAAAGCTCACATTGCTAGTGACATAGTAAAAACTTTTACATTAATATTTAAAAGAATATAATCAATAATGATGGAGGGAAAATTTGCATGAATTCAACGAAAAAAAAATGATTTTGAGAATATTTTGGTCAAAAGCTTTTTGAGCGTCATTTGATGTATCATTATCACAAATAAAGTTGAACATGAAAGGCAACAAACTTCAATTTTTTAAGAGTGCTTTAAAATTAAAACATTGCAAAGTTAATATAGACAATGGGAGTTGTATGAATTTAATAACCATATCAGCTTTTGAATGCATTTAATTAAAAATTATACAACACATCAAAACCTTACATAGTCGGGTATATAAGAATGCAATTTCCATAAACCAAAGGTGCTTATCCTATTCCACCTGTCATATACAAAGACAAGTTTTGATTTGAAATCTTAGCAATGGATGTTGCACATCTCATCCTAGGCCATGTTTACGTTTTGGACATGACTAATTTTAGTAAACCCAACACATGCTCTAGATACTTTGTATCTTGATAGCCATGTCCAACTTGATTGGTGGGAAATTGAAAATATTGTGTAAGCTACTTCATAACAAAAACACTCATTTAAAAACAATGACCTCATTTAAAAAAAATGACCTTGGTGGGCTTAAAATCAACACTTCCGTTATATAGAACTAAAAACCCAGCACTACAAATAACTAAAGATGAGCTTCTGGCATTTATTATGCAATTTTCCTTTGGTGTGTGACACGTACAGAGTTAATCATAATTACAAAATCTAATCAAAAGATTGTAGACTTCATGAAATACATTATGTAAATCAGCTCGCCAATTTATGCTAAAGTCAAAAACATATAGGACACAGTTGGGTTTTATTTTTCCATCGCGAGGTCGGGGCTCAATGATATTGAAATCTTCACAATAGGACTAGATGCAGATCTCAATTTTGCTTTCAACTTCATAAATTGATGAAATTTTATGCTAAGGTCTTAAAAATAAATAACATAATTATAGCTCCATTCTTTCAGCCTTAATACATCACATTGCTGAAATTCCCCAAAAAAGGTTTAAGCTATATGCCCTGATAGTTCTTACAACCTCTGCCCACTAAGCCATTACACAATAATTCAAGCTAATTCTGAGTACATGACAGTCATATTAAGATCCTGGTTCATTTAACAACCCAAAGCTGAAGTATATAGTGTCACAATCCTAATATTCAATCAAGACTTTATCTAAAAAAGAGTCATCTAGGCATGCAAACCTCTAACAAGTTTAGAAAGTGATAGCTTTAATTTAATGTCAATTGCTTATATTCAAACTTTTAACAGGACAAATAACATTTATAAAATTTTTTTCATATCTTCAAAATAAGATCAAGCACATAGATATAATATTGCAAGAAACACATATAATGTGAATTTTTTCTTTTACATTGATTATGAATTCTCATTAATTTAGATGCATATATTACATTTTATGTAATATTTTTACTCTCATTGAACAAAAATTTAAGAATACATATAACCGAAATACATATAGCTAAATTTAATGAGTGTGTCATATGCACAAACATTTTTACTAGTAATAGATTAAAAGGAAGAAAACCATGCCTATATTGAACGTTAGAAAGAATTTTCAGGATCCTATCAACCCATCAAAAAATGGTGCATTTTAATTGGTTAGCACTCTAGATGGTGAATTGAGAGGTCTATCAACGGTTCATACTTAAAAAATAGGCATTTAGGCTTTAGAAGTCTTGAAACCATATATCTCAATAGTAAAAAAAATAGACATTTGAGGAAAACAAACAGAGTTTTATGCTGCTTTAATTTTTTTCAAAAATCTAGCAATTCAAAATTTTTTATTTAAGTATGAAATGTGCAATCAAACCCCAATATTGCAAGTGCCTCACTTTCATGGATTCTCAATTATTCGCATCATCATTGCAAAGCAATTCACCCACCTCTGCAAAAGCAACAACACTCTTTCATAGCACAATAGTAGCATTTAATTTCCAAATGAAGCCTTGATTTAGATATATAGTGCAGAATAGAAAATAGCAAGCTTGTAATTCGCATTCAAATGAGTCAAAACCATTTATTATGTTGAAATTTTGCTTATGAACAAAATAATATATATATATATATATATTTTGTTTAGATAAATTAATAACAAAGTAAATCATAACAAATCATTTCAAAGGGGCAAAGATAACAACACCAAATATTTTAAAGTTCTTTAAAAGAGCAGGTTTCTGTAAGAAATAACCCACACCCAACCAAAATCTATAACGAAAAAAATTTATCCTTTTGTCCAATTAATTTCCATATTTTATGGATAATTTCCATTTGAAAACAATAAGCTCTTCTTACAACTAGCTTTGATCTGCAAACTCTCCACGAAAGAGAAATTAATCCGATGGTTCCAACACTGCATTGCAAGTAGCAATAATAGGGACACTCATCTCTAGAAAAGCTTCCCTGAAAGCATCATAAATAACCTCACTGCAGTCAAGTAAAGACATGTTGCAACATATTTTTGGCAGTTTTGAGAGCTTCAGAAGCAGTAATGGTGCGAGAAAACAAGTTTCGTGTTAGAGATTTGTGATAAGAACTTGTGTAAATGAGCAATTATATAAATACTAAACAACGAGCACAGCTTAATCCAGCTTTCAATAGGTTAATACACATATGGCATAAGGTTCTCAAATTACCGGAAAAGGGAAAGATAACAATTTATTAAACACCATTTCGTTCAAAAAAAACATGCAAAAGTGCTAAATCAAGATTAAGCACAATTAAAACCTACAGTTGGAGGAAATCAAAGAAAAAGTGACCTGTAGAGTATGTCGAACGCCACATAAGCACGAGCATGACCGATGTGACTGAAATCATATGGTGTGACACCGCAAACATAGATGCCCACCTTACCTTCTTCAATTGGTTTGAAAACCTCCTTCTGCTTCGACATAGAGTTAAAGACCTGCAACTTCGGCTTATCCATGACTGATCCAAATTTCGTGGCCGAAAGGAGTCAAGTGATCCAGATGATGCTTTTCGGTTTCAGAATTTAACCCGGATTTATTTAAAATCCTATCAAATGGCAAAAAACATTAACCTCTAGACGAAGTTAGACCAGGATTTAACCTGGATTTACTCTAAATAAATCTAGTCAGACGGTCAGTGTGGACAAAATAAAGCCGCGGATATGACATATCCGGATTTCACGGATTTTGGCCTTAAATCGCGCGAGGAAAAAGAAAGCCTCGCGCGAACAGGAAAATACTCACCTTACTCAATGGTTTGGGGTAGGAGCGGAGCTGATCGGAAGGAGGAGAAAGATGGGAGTTCTAGTGGTATTTGTACGCCGCGATACCGTCTTTACTTCCCAGCTCGCGACTGTTACCGCGAGGCCGAGATGGGAGTGAGGGAGGGAGGGATGTAGGCGAGGGTTTGGAGCAGGACCCGAGAAGAAGCGAAGAAGAGTATTACTTCCGGTAAGTCTTTCCAGCCCGCAGACGGGAAAAAAAATTGCGTACGTCAATCTTACGCAGATGGGGTACACGGGCGTTAGAGGATTTATATCACTTGTTATAATTTTTTTTTTGTAATTTTCATCTTACAGATCTGTAACTTGTGTTTTATTTTATTCATTGAGGTTACAAGATTACAGCGGGGTTACACGAGAGTTACGCGGGAGGTACAACAGGGTTATAACCCCCTTGTAATCTCCGTGTAACCCTCATGTACCCATTTTACGTACGTAACTCTTGCATGCGCTTAAAGTACGAAATTTTTTTTCCACAGACAAGGAAAAAAGTGTAACATCGGAGGCACTATTTTAAAAAATTATAATTTTATTAAATTAAATATTATTTTTATGGCTTAATTTAATTGGAGCCCTACACACCTATGTGTGAGAAATATTTGTGTACGTCTAACGTATGCAGAGCTGCGTACGTTTGTAGGTTACAGAGAGGGTATTGGAGGGTTATATTCGTGTTATACTCCTGCAAACTCTTTATAACATATATGTACCTTACAAATATATTAAAACAGAAACGTGGAACTTACTAGTTACAGGTATGTTACATGTAGGTTACATGTAGGTTACAGGTAGGTTACAGGGGAGGTTAAATGAGGTATAATGCAGATATAACCCCTCAATATCCTCCCTGTAACCTACCAATATACGCATATTTGTGTACTTTAGACGTACGTAAGTATTTCTCCCTCTGTGTACAGGCTCCGACCGGAAAATTTTCTCTCCTTCCACAGGATTCCAATTTTAAACAAGAGTGTGGAACATTTTATGGTTAGAAAAATTACTAATAAAAGCTATTTTTTCATTCGACCTTGCTTGAAGACCGCCGACAATATTTTGATGATATTATAATGTTATTTTTGCAGTATAGCGATATTTTGATGATAGTCATGTAATATTTTGGTGGTATTCTGTTGATTTTTAGTGGCAGGCTGGTGATATTCTAGGGTACTCTGGTGATATTCTTGTGATATATGATGGTATTTTAGTGTTATTATGTTGTTATTTTTGTATACCAGTAGAATAATATCAGAATATCACCAGAAAGACCAACGGTGATATTTTAGTGATATTATGGTGGTATTATTGTATTCTAGTGGCATTTTAGTGGTATTTCGATAGTATTTTAGGGTATTCACGTAGTATTCTTGTGGTATTCATGTGATATACGTGTAATATTTTTATGATATTCGGGTGTTATTTTAGCAGTATTTTTGTGGTATAATGATAATATTGTGGTGGTATTCTCATGGTATTCTAAGATACCACCAGAATATCACGAGAATATCACCAATATATCACAAAAATAATTCCAAAATAACACTACAATATCATCATAATTCTACAAGAATACTACCAAAATATCATCATGATACCACTAATATACAACCAGAATACCACAAGAATAACACCAAATTACACTATAATATTGTTATAATGTTACTAGAATATCACCAGAATACTATCACAATGTCATTAGAATACTACAATAATATCACGAGAATATCACAAGATGACTCCCAAAATAATACCATAATACGACAAAAATACTATTGGAATATCACCTTAATATCACTAGAACACCGTTATAATACCATCGGGTGGTCTTTGAGCCATCGATATAATATCACTAAAATATCATCATAATATCATCATAATACCACAAAAATATCACAATAATATCACCAAAATATCATCATAATACTTCTAGAATATCACTGGGCGGTCTTCGTGCCTGGTCGCGTGAAAAAATAGCTTTTCTCATAATTTTTTTTTAAATTTAAATAATTTATTAATGGAAATAAATGAAAACATAAAAACTACTGTTTTCTAATTCTAGTTTTTCCCTAGTTCGCTATAAATATATGATTTATTAAGGGTTTGTTTATTTTGTTAAAAATAAATACATGAAACAAAATATATAGTGCACTAAATAAATAAGTGTAATCTGTTGGTTGGATCTAAAATAAATGTATGAATTTATTTTTTATATGATACCATAAAAAAGCAGTCGAAAATCCAATGGCTAAAGAGAATAATTGTTGAGTTGTATATATGAAAATCCAATGGCTAAAGAGAATAATTGTTGAGTTGTATATATGTAAATTTTTTTAAAAGGAGTTTCAAATATATGAGAATAAAAGAGAGTTTTAAATGCATTTAATCGTTACATGCATTCAAATGTTACATTGCATTTAAGCCGAATCAAACAAAAGAACTTTCTACCCCCAATCAAACAGTTCTTACGCCACGTTGTTTGTCAAATTCAAGCTGATTTAAAGCTAGAGAAAAATGTCTTTATTTCCTATTTTGCCATTTACATGCATATCACCCGATTCATATGTATTTACATATCTAATATCTAAATTTTGCTTTTTATATTTATACCTCAAAAATTTTTCATATCACATTAAAAATACTATCATTTTTAATTTTTAAACATAAGATACATCTCCTCATGTATAAGTAAATTGATACATCATGTATATAAAAAGTAAGTCTATGTGTTGATGATACACCATCAACAAATTTTCATCATCGAACATGATTTTCAAAGCATGTTACGAATCTTGTGGCAATTTTTTTAGCAAGAAACATTCAAACTTAAATCAAAAGTTATCCAGAACTTTGATTTCAACAATCTTATAGTCAAACTGAATGGCTTAACAAAACGGACCTAACGGTGCCAAAATTGGTACGATCTGAGTCAAATCAAGACATTAAACAGCTTTTAGGAGCTTTTTAAGCATAACTGTATGGTCGATGAAATGGACTTAACATCTAGCAAGTTTATAGTCAAATTTATCTTCTTGACGACAAAAATCCAACGACCTCAAAATCTCTCAATTTTGACATCATTTAGATACTGAAATGTCATCACATACTATCTAATCAAGGGGATCTCTTTGAACCGTTTGATTAAGGGTGCTAAAAATTTCTTCCTTATTTACAATCTGGACTTTATAAATAAATCCATACCCCCCTCATAAGAGGGGGACTAGACCCTGAGCAAGAGGAGGCCAGAACATAGAGAAGGGGGATCTGAAGTATAGGATCCTGCACCAATAATCCAGCATATGCCTCCTGCTTCAACAACTGTCAACCACAACCAGTCACCGTCCACCTCCTGCTCCTGCAACCGCCAACCACTATCGGCCTCCTACACCTATAGCCTCCAACTGCAGTCAACCACCACTCATCGGTCGTTGCCAAATGATCTCGATATTTTTTATATGTAAGGATTTATGAAGTTGACACCACTACTTGAAGATTTTAATCCCCGGTAATGGAGCTAAGAACTTGATCCCAAGCAAAGTAAGATTTCAATTTTATTTTTAAATTGTAAGGATTTTACTCAAGCATATATATCGTTATCAAGTATTATAGGGCTTTCTGATTAAACCAAGAATATCGATCCCACGGAGATCAAGGTTAATTACGGCGGCTTTCAAGAGAAGTTCTAGCTAGAATAACACGCCCTAGCTTGGAAGGTTGATAAGGGTTTGGTTTTTATTATATCCTACAATTATCACTACAATACCACTTCTACTTCTAAACTAAAATACTTAGTGAAAATCAGAAAGTTGGGTTTAATATATTAAAAGTACCCTTCCTCATGCAATGAAATTAGTGACATGTGTTAAAGTAAAACAAGTAGTGAGAGAGATTGTGACAAATAGAAGCAATTATATTTTTTTACCCTTATTAGAGATGCTATAAATAACATTGGTTAATCTAAAGTTTGAATAGATCTGAAGACGGACTAGGTAGGGATGGTATTAGCTCTCACTCTAGTTCACTCTTATCCCTCCACCTGGAGGCTAACATCTTAATCAATTTTGTAATTCTCTTATTATTTAAAATGAGATCCTCCATATGTAATAATTACTCTCGACATTCCATATCTTGTAAAAATATTTTTAATTAAAAATTTAGAGACACTCCGAGCATCACATCTGGGTACAACAATAGTTTCAATCCATTTGGACATATAATCAACAACAAGTAATATATATACATTTCTAAATGAAGGCATAAATGGTCCGATAAAATCTAATCCCCACACATTAAAAATTTCAACTTCTAATGTGTAATTTAGAGGCATTTCATTTCTTTTAGAATTATTTTATACTCGTTAACATCGATTGCATGTTTTAATATATTCATTAACGTCTCTAAAAAGAGTAGGCCAATAAAATCCAGCTTGTAAAATTTTATATGCAGTTTTATTTGTTCCAAAATTTCCTCAAAATTCAGAATCATGGCATCTTTCAATTATCTGTTGAGTTTCCTCATAAGGCACACATCTTCTAATAATTAGATATTTACATTGTCTATATAAATATGAGTCATCCTAAAAATAGAATTTTGAATCATATATAAATTTCTTTAATTGTGGATTTTTGATATCAGGTGGTAAAATATCACTTACAATAAAATTTACTATATCAACATACCATGGTACATTCATTTCATCAATACTATATAATTGTTCATCAGGGAAATTTTCTAAAATTTCATTTACAAAATTAGTTAATATTTCTCTTTCTAGTCTACACAAATGATCAGCTATTTGATTATCATTTCCCTTTCTATCAACTATGGTGAAATCAAACTCTTGCAATAGAAGTATCCATTTAATTAATCTTGGTTTAGCATCCTTCTTTTGCATCAAGTATTTAATAGCAGAATGATTTATATGCACTATACATTTAGTTCCAATTATGTAAGGTCTAAATTTATCAAAGGCATAAACATTAGCTAGTAACTCTCTTTCAGTAGTAGTGTAGTTAATTTGAGCATTATTTAGAGTTTTACTAGCATAATATATTATTTTAAAAACTTTATTGTGTTTTTGTCCTAAAACAACCCCAATAGCAAAATCACTAGCATCACACATTATTTCAAATGGTTTTTCCCAATCAGGTGGAACTACTATAGGTGCAGTGATTAATTTTTCTTTCAATAATTCAAATGCTTTTATGCATTCCTCATTAAAATCAAATTCGTATCTTTTCTAAAAGTTGGCATAATGACTTAGTTATCTTCAAAAAAAAGTTTATGTAGTGTCTGTAGAAACCAGCATGTCCAAGAAAACTTGTTACCCCTTTGATCATAGTGGGTGGTGGTAATTTTTCAATAACTTGAATTTTTTCAGGATCTACTTCCATGCCATTTTCAGAAATTTATGCCCAAATGCAATATTTCTTGCAACCATAAATTGACATTTTTCCCAATTTAGTACTAGGTTGATTCTTTCACGTACTTCCAAAACTTTTCAAAATTATTTAAACATAATTCAAACGAAGTTCCGAAAATAGAAAAAATCATCCATAAACACTTCCATTCCATGTTCAATAAAAATTTTAAAAATTTACATCATACATCTTTGAAATATTGTAGGTGCATTGCATAGCCCAAAAGACATTCTTGAAAAGCAAATGTTCCATATGGGCTTGTAAATGTTGTTTTCTCTTAATCATCTCGAGTAATTGGAAATTGGTGATAACTAGTATGCTCATTTAAAAAGCAATAATATTTATTTACAGCCAACTTATCCAATATTTGCTCTAGAAAAGGTAAAGGAAAGTGATCTTTTCTGGTAGCCATTATTAATTTTCTATAATCAATACAAATTCGTCAACCAGTAACTTATCTTATTAGAATTAGTTCATTTTTCTCATTTTCTTGAATGGTCACTCTTTTCTTCGGAACACAGTGAATTGGACTTACCAAAGCACTGCCTGAAATAAGATATATAATTCCAGCATTCAGCCATGTTAAAATTTCTTTTTTAACAATTTTTTTCATTATTGGGTTTAATATTTTCTGAGGATCAGCTTTAGTTTTGTATTTTTCATCAAATAGAATTTTGTGCATACATATAGAAGGACTAATTCCTTTAATATCTACTAAAGTCCATCCAAAAGCCTTTTATATTTTTCAACATTTCTATTAATTTTTATTCTTTAATTTTTGTTAACTCAGAAAATACAATAACAGACAATGTAGATGACTCTCATAAAAATACATATTTTAGGTGGGCAAGTAGCATCTTCAGTTCAAGTTCATGTGGTTTAATACTTGAAGGAATAAGATGTTGTCGGCACTTTTTTTTTTGGTTGGAGGAGTTGCCCGTTGGAAGCTGTCGACC
>NEWO01000456.1:554262-565742 GCA_003013225.1 Phalaenopsis aphrodite | reverse complement strand
TTGTCCACTATAAGGTGGGCCATACCATCTAAAACCTTTTTTTAACACAATCGTTTATACACTTCACCCTAATTTGAAATGACATGTTTTAATTTATTATTACATTTTTTTTTATAAATGAACTTTCTGAATTCTGAGGGATATAAGATCCATTAAACCACCTAAAACTAATTAAAGAAAATATAGGGACCAAGTCTATTTATTGTAAGGATAAAGTGGGAATCTAAGTCCAATAGATCATGCTAGATTTAATGGAACATCTTGTTTTATTCTTAAATTTTAATGTTAAATTAAATGTAAAATGATAGTGAACCTTAGTGAAGTAGAACTACGAGGTATAAGAACTCCCGCTATATGATTTAAACACTCAAGAAGTTTGGGCTTATGATTGGAGAGGTGGAGAAACAACATGGTAGTCAAATAATATTTGGACAACTCTAACTTGAGAACAATTCTCTTCCAGTTTGGGAACTTTGTGATTTTATCTATGGGTTTATTAATTTGTTAAAAGTTTTTTAGTTGATAGAGGTTAGTGCCTGGACAAATTATAGAGTTTATGAAATCTATTTAACGATACTTAAGTAGCTAATAACAAGAAAAATCAAGAATTAGACACCTTTAACTTTGTTTGACCTATTTTGACAAGGTAGACATCATCTTCTATTTTTTTTAAGCTAAATGCTGTGGTTTGACCAAAGCGTTACAGAAAATTTGTAAAATTTTTTTTTGAAGTAAAATAGGGTTAGAATTATAGTGATAAAAATCGTGCAACTCACCAAAAATGCATAGGTTAAACAATGCTATCAAATAAAGATCAATGAGGAAAATTGGTCACCATGTTTCTTTACAAAGAGCAATTACTCTGATTTTTTGTCAAAAAATTATTATCAATTTCATTATATCTATGAAGAATATTTATAAAATTTTTAAATATTTAAACACGATAAAAATGGAGTGAGAGGGAGTTAGGAATGAACCAACCAACTGTATGGTTATGGAAGACATGATCATCAAATGTGCAACTACCCCTCAAAAAAGTAATTTCCATCCATAATAACTTAAAAATTATTCTTTTACATAATTTTTCATAAAGTTATTAAGCATTCCTTTTATTTTCTAAAAAAAAATTACTTTCAAATTTAAGAGTTTGAATTTAAAAAATTTTAAAATTAATTTTGAAATTTAAAATTTAAAATTTATAGAAGTTAAGAAAATAGTAAAATTACAACCATATTGTTTCTGTGACATATTTTTTCATTTAAAAGGTGGTGGAGGTCTACAGGTGTACAAAATTCTACAAATAATAAATTTGACAATATTTGTCCTAGA
The DNA here is from genome assembly GCA_003013225.1 of Phalaenopsis aphrodite. NCBI lineage: Eukaryota > Viridiplantae > Streptophyta > Magnoliopsida > Asparagales > Orchidaceae > Phalaenopsis > Phalaenopsis aphrodite. The sequence goes on along the minus strand of NEWO01000456.1, from coordinate 564,413 downwards.
AAAAACTATTCATGCAAATATTAAAATTCGTAGTCTCTTTTATAAATAATATTCATAGATGTATTTATGTTGGTTATGTGTAATGGTGAATGCTAGTGGAGAAAAAGAGGTTTGTGAAGTTTAATATAAATAAGTAGGAGTGGTGGATGAAAATGGAGTAGATTTTCAAATAAGGTACACTATTCAAAAGCTTATGAACTCTTGATTTTTTAACCAAAGCACACCTAAAATATCAAAAAAATCTAATATAATGAATTTTATTATCTCACAAAAGATTCACAAGATCTATAACCTCACCATAAGATCACATAAAAAATAAAAATCACCAAATAATTCTTTATTTAGAAATCATAAGAAATTTTGGCTATGATGTTGAAGTTGGTGAGAGAATATGGTTTTTTCTATGAAAACTCCTAGAAATAGTAGGGAGTGGTATTTTACAGGCCTTTGAAGATGGTTCATCCAATTGAAAAGAAGTTTGGTTGATTAAATATATGACAACTCAATATCAAGTCAGGATGGGTCAAATTTGGTTGTTTAGGGTTTTAGGTTTGTTCTCTATAATTTTTCAAAAGAGATGGGTAAGAAATCAACGGAACAAGTTAAGCACCTCCTCTTGCTTATTGAGAGTTTTGCATAATTTTCTATTTGGTTAAGAGTTTACTGCTCACATGAATCAACACCTTACAAATATTTTAAAATATCTCATAGACACATAACAACACATAAAAAATTATGAAATGCATAACTTTCAACAACAATTTCATTCACATAAATAATAACACTAATATTAATTTTTTTATGTTTTCCTCTAATCATATGACTTTTATTATGCCAAACTTCCACTGGTCCACCTTTATGGGTCGGCTAAATTCCGACTGATGTAGAAGAATTGGTTAAACTAAATTTTCACCAGCACTCATCCTGACTTGTAGATTGAAGACCCAGTGTGTGATAACTAGTGTAAATTCCATAAATATACTTGATATAATTCATTTCATAAATCATTCATATTCAAATATACTTGAAAGCATGAAAATCATATCATCAAAACATATAATTCTATACAAAGTTGTTAAATCCAAAAAAAAAAAAAAACTTTTCCCCAAAATTTTGTACAAGCTTTCAAAACTATGAAATGCAAAACCTGTAAAAGTCCCACCTGGCTATTCGCCCTAGAGCTCTTTACCCCATCTGTAAGTTAACAACATGGAGTGAGGAACAACAAGCTTAAAGAAATAATCAATGTTGAAATAAGATTTTATAGACGAAAAAAAGTGTACATGCTTGTATATAACCCATGTACATGTCCACAAAACACATTATGCTATAAATGTTTAAGAAAAGGAAAAGGAAAGAAATATAGTTCAAGGAATCATGACTAAAATATAGAACATGTATTTCATCTATTCATGAGCAATCACAAACAAGTAATCGTAAGCATGTAATCATAAGCATGTTATAAAGAGTAATTAATCTAATCAGAATAATGTCACATGCAATTGTATAGACCTCAACTATTCTCAGGTCATGTCATGTCTTTAGGTCATCACTCAACTGGAAGCACAAATTAACTAATGATAAATATTGACCCCCTGATACACCTAAAATATAGTCTTTATGTACACATTTTTATACTTATTTTTGAGATATTGCGCTTTAATGAAAGTAATTTGTGTGTTTTATGTTAGGTACAATCAAATGGATGAAAAATGGTGAAAGGAGTGAAAAAGAATCAAATTTGGAGCAAAAATGAAGAAGGTGTTCGAAGGAACAGTGACGCTTAAACGCCCAGAATTGGCGCTTACCCACCAGTAAAACAGAGAAGGTCGTACATAAGCTCCCAGTACCTCGAGCTTAAGCGTCAGAAATAGTTATTTGGTGATTCAATGAATTTGGATGAAATTTTTGAAGAGGTTTTTGAAGCAACGATTGGTGAAAATGTAGGAAATAGTTAATAGACACGAAAATACATTCAATTGGATTTTGAAAGGAAACAACTATTGGAAGATTCATTGAATGTAGACACATTTTGAGAAGACATAAAGACCCCTCTTGAAAATTATAGAAGAAGACTTGGATGAAGAACTATGTCGCTCGACAATCTATCGCGAGCCCCCCTTCCAGTCACCCATACACGTCGCCAGCACTTTTCTTTTTCTTTTGAGTTGTAGTTTGTATTATAAGTGAAGAAAGAGATTCAAAGGAACTTCAAGATTTTGGTGGATAGGATTTGAGATAAGGTTTTATCTTTGTGACTACATTTGGTTTTAATTTAGCCTTTTTGTTCATTTGCATGATTTTGACTTTCAAACTTACGTGTGGTTGTGTTTTCTCCATAAAATTTGAGTAGTTTTTTTTTATCTTTTTCCTTAAAATAATAAGTGATTAAGTATTGGATGGAAGTTGTGTGAAGTATTAATCTTTAATGTTGGAATAAGTTGTGATGATTTTAAACCTTGTACCTCATTTACTTCGTGATTTGGCCAATTAAGATGTTAATATATATTGTGAGAACATGTAAGATCCGAGATAGTATTGTCTCAGTCAACAAATGATAAGAATCACATGAGATTGTATGGATGAGAATGTAATTCATATGATTGAGTGCAAATAAATAAGAAAATAAACTTTAAACGATGTAGAATTAGAGGACTTTTGTGTGACAGACTAAAGTCTCCAATTTGATTTATAATTTTAGGTTTTGATACATGATGTTAGATCTCAAGTGGATGGAGAAGAAGGACGTCTAGAATGAGAGCTAGTATCTTCCTTATCTAACCTGTCTTCAAGACTATTCAAACTTTAAATTAGCCACTGTTCTTTATAACATCTTTAATAAGGGGTAAAGAATATTATTGCTCATATTTGACACAACATAATTTCAATACTTCCACAATAAAATTTTTATACTTGTTACTAATTCATGATAAGTAAAAAATATTTCATTTATATTGCCTTCATCTTACAAATATCTAGTTAAATTTAGTTAGTTGTTTACTTTGCTTTCAATTATAAAAAATTTACAAAAAGAATCAAACTTTCATTCCTATTATTGCATCTATAGTTTGATTAAGAATATTTTACTAGGTATAATTTGTTATCTAATTTCTTTTGACTTTAGTTGCATGTTGTTTCTTGTCCCTATAGGTTGGATATTTGGGGTTTAATCAAAAAGTCTCATATTACTTGATAACAATACGTATACTTGCGTAGTATCTCATATTTAAATATAATAATTGTATTCTTATTTGCTTCGAAATCAAATTTTTGCCTAGCTGTTGCTGGTGTTCAAGTTTTTGGTTGTCACTAGAAAGCAAGAAATATAAGAAGGAAAAATTAACAATAAACCACATACATCGTATTGACATATAAAACCAGGATCAAGTTTTTGGCGCCGTTGTCGGGGATAAAATATAAATTTTTGAAGAATTTTTTAGAAAGCAAATTTCTATTTTTTTAGAAAGTCTTATTTAAATTGTTAGATTTATTATAGGAATATTGTAGTGTTGTTTTTATATAAAGTTTTTGTTTGTGTGATTTTATTTTGCGTTGTTTCGTAGTAATGTATGCATAGTTCATGTTCTAAAAGTCTAGTGCCCTACGATTCTAAATTAGAAAGAACTATTAAAAAAATTTTGAAAAACTCAAAAATATAGAAAAAGATAAAATTTCAAGAACTAGCAAACCAAAATAATCAAAATGCTAAAATTAATCAAGAGTTTAGACCATTAAGTGGTTATGCAAACCCTACGGTGGATGAACTTTGTTGTAATATTTAAAACTTGTTGTAGTGGCTAATTCATTTGAACGTAAATCCACTATTATTCAAATTGTATCAAATAATCAGTTTAATGAAGCATCAACTGAAGATCCAAATTTACATCTTGTCAATTTTCTAGAATTGCGTGTTACATTTAAATATGATGGTATAGCAGATGATGTTATAAGAATTAAACTTTTTATTTTCTCACTGATGGATAAAACTAAGATATGGTTACATTTGTTAGCACCTAGATCTATCAGTACTTGGGGTGATTTAGCGCAAAAATTTCTTACAAAATATTTTCCAACATAAAAAACTGTGAAGTTTAAAAATGATATTACATCTTTTTGTCAGTTTGAAGGAGAATTTATTTATGAAACATGAGAACAATTTAAAGAACTATTGAGAAAGTGTCCATACCATGCTATACCAGATTTGTTAATAATTCAAAATTTTTACAATGGATTAGCTGGATCTCTCAGATTTATTATCGATGTCGCTGCTGGTGGTTCATTGATGTTAAAACCATTTCATGACGCTTTGGCTTTAATTGAATGTGGTTCTTATGAACTTATAAAATCCGCAAATTAATCGGGAAAGTGAATGTCATTCTTATGAACTAAATTATTATTATTTTAAAAATTTTGATTGTTTGAGAAAATATGTAATTTTCAGGATTTCAAGTAAGATAATTTGAAGGTTGAATGAAGGTTTTAGCAACGATTTTGGTAGAGTTTAGGAAAGGTTTCACTGACGCGAAGTTTGATGTGTTCATTTCGTCCACCTCAGAGTAGCTTTTATGATCATTCAATGCCTCGACCACACCTAGGCTTGCCTCGCAAAGGCACATAGAGAAGTATGAGAATTTCAGAACAAGATAATATTAAGTAATCATACACACATAAATGCCAAAATAATAAATAAATAAATGAAAGTGACTATGCATATGATGTGATATGAGATATATTTTAGAACTCTTAAACCAACTAATGAGATGTGGAGATAGTGATTCAGAAAGGAAGGCATGTCGTGGAGGTAGTGACCCACTAGAGTGGGTGTGCCATGAAGGCTTCATCCCAACTGATGGTTGTGTCGTGGAGACAGTGACCCAAAAGAGTGGGTATATTGGGGAGGAGGCAGCCCGACAGATAGGTTCGCAGTGAAGGCAATGACACGGTCGCCTAGGGTATAGGATGCTACTAGAGAGAATTACGCCTTGGCACAATAATGAGCAAACACACATGCAAAATGACAAGCACACTAATTATAATACATAGGAATTGGGTGGTATGTGCATAAATGCCTCTTTTTTCTTTCTATTTTAATTCCCCATATTACATAGTTTGTGATGTTCAAAGGCAATATATGAGATGCCCATGATATGGCTATATAATAAGACCATTCTTTATGTGCTACATATTTTGTCTTCTTCTAGGACTGCAAAATTTTTAATGTTTTCAGATTTTGCCTCACACTGCATTAAATTTAGCTAGCTGTGTCATTACTTTGGTATTCAGAGTTGATAAGTTCCATGTTTATTGGAGGACCAGATAGCTTGCTTGCTTTCCTAGCACGGGTTAACATACAAGGGCTTGATGTTATTGATGATGGATGTGCTGGTGTTCTTGTTCTATTCATAATTGGCCATCTTATTTGGCTTAGAGTATTTTTATTGACTTCCATGTAACTTGAAAATTAGTTTTAGCCACAAATGCTATCTATGAAAANAGAATTGTGTGTTACATTTAAATATGATGGTATAGCAGATGATGCTATAAGACTTAAACTTTTTATTTTCTCACAGATGGATAAAACTAAGATATGGTTACATTTGTTAGAACCTAGATCTATCAGTACTTGGGGTGATTTAGGGCAGAAATTTCTTACTAAATATTTTTCACCATAAAAAACTGCGAAGTTTAGAAATGATATTACATCTTTTTGTCAGTTTGAAGGAGAATCTATTTAAGAAACATGAGAACAATTTAAAGAACTATTGAGAAAATGTCCACACCAAACTATACTAGATTTGTTAATAATTTAAATTTGTACAATGGATTAGCTGGATCTCTCAGATTTATTATCGATGTCGTTGCTGGTGGTTCATTGATGTTAAAACCATTTCATGACGCTTTGGCTTTAATTGAATGTGGTTCTTATGAACTTATAAAATCTGCAAATTAATCGGGAAAGTGAATGTCATTCTTATGAACTCAATTATTATTATTTTAAAAATTTTGATTGTTTGAGAAAATATGTAATTTTTAGGATTTCAAGTAAGATAATTTGAAGGTTGAATGAAGGCTTTAGCAACGATTTTGGTAGAGTTTAGGAAAGGTTTCACTGACGTGAAGTTTGATGTTGTTCATTTCGTCCACCTCATAGTAGCTTTTATGATCATTCAATGGCTCGACCACACCTAGGCTTGTCTCTCAAAGGCACACAGAGAAGTTGGTATGAGAATTTCAGAATAATATTAAGTAATCATACACACATAAATGCCAAAATAATAAATAAATAAATGAAAGTGACTATGCATATGATGTGATATGAGATGTATTTTAGAACTCTTAAACCAACTAATGAGATGTGGAGATAGTGACTCAGAAAGGAAGGCATGTCGTAGAGGTAGTGACCCACTAGAGTGGGTGTGCCATGAAGGCTTCATCCCAACTGATGGTTGTGTCGTGGAGACAGTGACCCGAAAGAGTGGGCATATTGGGGAGGAGGCAGCCCGACAGATAAGTTCGCAGTGAAGGCAATGACACGTAACAAAATAAGTATTATGTTCGGTTGCCTAGGGTATAGGATGCTACTAGGGAGAATTACGCCTTGGCATAATAATGAGCAAACACACATGCAAAATGAGAAGCACACTAATTATAATACATAGGAATTGGGTGGTATGCGCATAAATGCCTCTTTTTTCTTTCTATTTTAATTCCCCAAAAAGGCAATATATGAGATGCACATGATATGGCTATATCATAAGACCATTCTTTATGTGCTACGTATTTTGTCGTCTTCTAGGACTGCAAAATTTTTAATGTTTTCAGATTTTGCCTCACATTGCATTAAATTTAGCCAGTTGTGTCATTACTTTGGTATTCAGAGTTGATAAGTTCCATGTTTATTGGAGGACCAGATAGCTTGCTTGCTTTCCTAGCACGAGTTCACATACGAGGGCTTGATGTTATTGTTGATGGGTGTGCTCGTGTTCTTGTTCTATTCATAATTGGCCATCTTATTCCTATAGAAGTTAGGCTTAGAGTATTTTTATTGACTTCCATGTAACTTGAAAATTAGTTTTAGCCACAAATGCTATCTATGAAAAGCAAGGCAAACCTGTATGCATCTCCGATCTTCCTAGTAGGTGAAACCGGTATCCATTAGTTCCTTTCACATTTCTTTAGATGTTCATGATGCTTCTATCCATTAGTTCCTTTCACATTTCTTTAGATGTTCATGATGCTTCTATACAATGCATGTCCCATTGCATTTAAGCTTATCAATGAACATCTATGAAGAACATTAACTAGATTGTTTATTTTTTGTATGCATGCTTCTATACAATGCATGTCCCATTGCATTTAAGCTTATCAGTTAACATCTACGAAGGATATTAACTAGATTGTTTATTTTCTGTATGGCCAATATATGCGGTTGTTACATTCAAATTTTTTTTTACTTGTACATTAATTTACTATATATATAGTAGCTCAAACAAATTACACAGAATTGTCATCTTTGACTTCTTGTATTTGGAATATGAAGGATACGAGCATGTCCAAGGATCAAAAAGAAGTTTCCTTGAACTGACAGTAGGTGTGACTCAAATTGAATTCAAATTTATTATGGCATGAGATTGACTGAAAGTGAAATATTTTATAGTCGCATTTCAGGCCTGATAAAATTCAGCCTCAATTGAATGAAACTGTTTGATTTGTTTCTGGGTCAATTTGGTAGCGTTGCAACTTTTCATGATTGTCTATCGATAACAAATATTCCATAATTTTTTTTTGTTCAGATCCACACATTTTAGAAATTATTTATGGTAAAAGGTAAATTTCTTGCACATCCTTTAAGCTGCATATGCAAAGTCAAATGTGAAGATAGTTTTTCCGCCCAAGGCCAGCACATGGTGGAACTCAAAGCTAGAAAGGATGATTCAAGCAGAAATGTTGCTTCATCCAGTTATGAACAGAACTTGGGTATTGGGGTGACTGGAATTACAGTGAAACCGTACTGTTAGTGAGAGCTTTATACAAAAGGTGAAGTTGATATTCATAAGACAAATTATACTCGTAATTTATTATTTTAAATCGAGTCCATCTTCTTAGATCACCACAATTCTATCACCCATAAAACGGGTTGTTTGATTCGTTATATGACAACCAGAGCTAATCCATGTAAATGTAATTGAAATGCAAATGTGTTATACAGGTGTGATACATGTAAATTAGAAAATTTTAAGTGCCATATAGGTCAATTCTCCTACACAAACCCTTCTCCTTTACAAATGTGTTGTACAGTTAACCTGCCACAAAATTAAAGCTTAGATTGTAGATCTATAAATACATAAGACTTGAGGGGTATGTTCGTAAGTCTTACAATTTAGAAATATGCCACGTTCATGCAGCCAGTTGAGCTACCATATTAGAAGAGAGGTTTGAGGAGAAAATATTTTTTTTAATATTTTTCTATAAAATAAAAATGTTGATATTTGCCCATATATTATTTCAAATATATCTTTTTTTTTCTTTTTTGCCAGAGAGATCATTTTGTCCCAATTTCATAAATGAAACAACTTACACGTGCAAATGAAAAGAATGTCATACCCAATTTCCACTCAAAACATATATGTACGGAGTAATATTGCACAACTCATTTAAACGAAAAAAAAAACACAAAGTATCTAATAGTTTCCAAATAAACGTTTCTGATACATCATTAAAATCTAAAAAAATATAGAGTGCTCTCATAACACTTTCGTAATCATCAGTATTCTATATGACCGAAGCTCTACAGACAGCACATTCATTCTTAATCCTCAGTCATTTCTCGATGCATCCCAAATGATACATATGACTGCAACTCAAAGTCACCATCTTCTCCTCCACTTGCAGCTCATCCTTTATGTGATCAATAAAGTACATAAAAATTTAATTTATATTTCATCAAGTAAATTATAGGTAATTAAAATAAAAAGGTACCTGACATATAGTGCAAATCTCATTTTCCGTTCCCGGGCAGCCCAAACAACCCATCAAAAACTCAAATATGCAATCTGTTGACAACCCACTGCCGTCTGTTCGACTTTGATTTTCTTCATACTGTAAATTAAAAAAAAGTAACTAAGATTATTCCTACTAATTAATAAAAATCTTTTTTAAAAGAGCTGATAAAATTGCATATCCATCGCATCACCTGTTGCTCTGGTATCTCGTAAGTGTAAGAAGTGGCTTCAACTGCTACGGGCGTCTGTATGTTACTGCGTCGTGGATGCCGCATACGAGGTGGAATCATGTATCCTGTGGATATATACATGATTGAATGATTAAATGCAGATATAACGTAAGTTAAATAAAGATAGAGAATGGAGAAAGAGAGAAAAAAATGTCATGTAAGATTATGTACCGCGAGGAGTATAATGAGGATTCCGAGGAGGCCTCCATGGCGTGGGAGCAGGTCTCATCCCCTGTGTCTCCGGCGAATGATAGTCCCAAGTGTGAACGAATATGATAGAATGATCCAGCCAAATTGTAGGAGTGTGTATTGTTGGAGCATGAAATGGGATAATAAGCCACGGAGCAGCTCTCATCCGCCTCGTCTCCGGTAACGGATAGCCCAAAGTGGAAGTGAGTAGGATTGTATCATCTAGTTGCTGCGCTGCCCAAATTGCAGTGGCCATAGTTGGAGCCGAAGAAACAGAGGAAGGCTGTTGGAGTTGGAGAAGGACGGGCGATGGTGCGTGGAAGAGAGAAAGAGTGAGTTGATGAGTGGGAGCGAATGAGTGAAGCAGGGATTAAATGTATCATCTTATATATAGAAGCTCCCCAAGAATGAGGCAACGGATAAATTTATATTTTAGGAAATACTGTTTGAAAATCGAATTTATATGTATTATATATGGAAATAAAATCTTTCTTAAAACTGGGCGGAACTAAAGTGCTTTTAATTAAAATTGGATCAGGTTAGTGCGTACTAAACGGTTCTTATATATTCGATTATTGAAGCCGGCCCTAAGAAGAGTTATTAATCCAAATTATAGTTATATTTTCTGAATTTGAATAATTTATAATTTGATTATGGAATGGAACAAAAGATTAACTCTTTTGTCAAGTTTTTTAAATATTATGTATAATATATTAATTTTGATTGTAAT
>NEWO01000456.1:516746-544468 GCA_003013225.1 Phalaenopsis aphrodite | reverse complement strand
CTTCCTTGTAATGAGTAGAGGACAGCTGATGATGGTCGAAGATTGTTGGCAAGCGATTGTTAATGGAGATCAGAAAATGCGGAGGTGGGAAGCATTTTTCACGTCCTTGGTCCGGAACGACATTGGAACTCAACTCCTCATGAACTAGCCTTAGTTGTTCGTCCAACTCATATTTAATTCAAGGTCTCTGTCCCCTATCTTGGATGGGGTAAGAGTTAATTTATAGAGTCTGAAAAAGACTTCTCTGCAAATAAAAATTCCATATCACACCATTGGACAACCCAAAGAGATTCCTTCGATTAAAGAAGGTGATAAAGTAAACATTATTGCATTTTCTAGGGAAAGCAAGAAGGCTAAGATTTTGCAGCTTCAACTTGGCAATGGTCAAAATATTACTTTTTGTTGGACTTTAAATAGGTTTTTTCTTTTTTTTTTCTTATTATTATTATTATTATTTTTTTTTGTTCATAGAGATCAGAACAAAGTAGCCCATTTTTGTTTTAGGCTTGCTTTGGACAGTTCTTTTCTTTGAGATACTCACACTTTTGTCCCCGCCCATACTATTTACTATGTATAACTTTTATAGCTTTTTATTTTTTTTATTAATGCAAAATTCACACATGCAAGGAGAGAATTTATCCATCGGACAACATGTTATGGGCATTTGATTACCATCAATATAATATAATTCCGCAATTTTGAACTCGTTGGATTCATCTCATCAAGACATTTAATTTACCTAAATGCTTGCCATATTATTTGGCCTTCTAATTAAGCACCTAAAGTTTTCAAAAGTGGTTTAATTCGAGCTTGATCTGTCAAATTGGACCAATTTTTGTGTCATTGAATTTATCTCGTTGAGCCGATTAGTTTGACTGTAATTTTACTGAAATCATAATTCTAAATTATTTTCAATTGTAGCAGCGTTTCTTACTCAAAAAATGCTATGAGATTCATGTCAAATGGCATAATTTTATTGATGATAAAAACAGTACTGCCTTGGTAAATCACACTAGAAATCAATAGGTTGGATTATTAGAGCGCTGTGTAGCCTTTACTGCAGCATTCGGTGATGGGTACCATACTGCAGTGCATTAGCAGGTTCAGTAAAATAATAATAATAGTGATAAGTGTTATTCTCTTCATAAACTAATTCAGAAATCTTATCCCCTAAAATAACTAAAAGGAAAATTCATGGACCATTGTAAGAAAACAATTACATTCTGCAAATTTCAAATGGCAAAACTATCATTTCATATGCTAAAAATCTGCATATTCATCACATCTTCAAACCAAACATGATAAAAATGAAAAAAACAAAAGAGAGATCTTCAATCTTCTGCACAAAATTTGTATAAAACAACTAAAGCTTTTGGGAACAATACTGCAATATTTGTAACAAAGAAACTGAAGCAAAATACTAGAATTTAACTTTTAGAGTGATGCTCTCCTTAAATTTGGAGGCTATGGTGGTAAAGCTATCCATTTCATTCCTGAAAGTTCCTTCAGAGCTGAAGCAGCCTGCAGATCCAAAAGCTGAAGAGATACTGAAGAGATAAATTACATAATTTTCCTTAAAAAACACATAATATGCATGGTACATTTTCTGTTCTTTTATTACGAAAGAAAAGGAAGTATAAAAGCTATAAAGGCTATTTGCAATATCTGTAACATCCCAAAAAAGCTAAAAATAAGCCATTAGTGAAGTTATCAAAGCTTCTGATTGGATGAGTTTCCAACTCATCATCAATTCAATATCAACTAACGAAAGGAAATAATTCTGAGAACAGATCTTAAGGATATACAGAAACAATAAAATAAGGGACGTTTACATACATAGCACCCAATTCCTATGTACTTACATATCTAACACCTAAATTTTGCATTTTATATTTATACCACCCAAATCTTTCGTATCACATCACAAATACCACCTTTTAAAACTTAAAAAGTGAAATATGCGTTTTCATACATAGATAAGCAGATATGTATGTAAAAATTTGAAGTTTTAGATGATAGATATGTAAATACATCGAAATGGAGTGGTATATATGTAAATTTTTCTAAGAAAAATTATAACTCCAGGGTAAATAAGTGATAATTTGAAAGATGAGAAATTATTAATATTTCAAGTTGGGTTGCTATAGAGGCAAACTATAATCATTCAATTGCTCATATCTCATATGGTATAAAAGGCTTTCTTCATTAAAAGGATTGTTGTGGAGTGAGACTGCACAGGTTTATTAGGAAAAAAATGTAATTTTGAAAACTGACAAAAATTGAATACTAATGACATTTATAATGATTATAAGAATATACTTGAAATCTTGCAAGGAGCGTATTTAGTAAAACAAAAGCCAAAAGTTTTGATGATGACATGGGGCTTCCCCGAGTAGATGCGAGTACGGGGTTTTCAGCACGGACGCAGGTGCAGGTGCGGATGCTAGGGCCCGAGCAAGAGCAAGGGATTGGTCCGGTCGATCCTCAACTGGACTGGCCCAAGGAATTCCAAAGCTGAGCGGCCCGGGTGAGAGCACTGGCGGGGCGAGCGACCTCCCACGCCCTTCTCCTCCTTGCGTTATTGCCTCTTCCTCATATGCAAGTATTTTAGTGGCTCTTCTTGTCTCCCCACCCCTTCCTCTTGTGTGGGAGCTTCCTTCCTTAGTTCTTTCCAAATCTTCTTCATTTAAGAATCAATTAGTTGCTGTTTTTTTATTGTAGGGTTAGTTACTTACTGTGTATTGCTTTCAGATTCCTGTGTGGAGTCATTTTTCCCTTTGTGGGCGGGCCGTATCTGAGGAGGTGGTGGCGCTCCGGCTATATCCTACTCCGAGGTTGTGATTATATCTTCCCTAAACATTCCCTTCCCTTCCCCCTTAGTCGTCGGCCACCCCAACCCTTCCACAACCGCCTCCAACCCATTTTCCAGCCTCCAAATCTGCTGTCCAGCCCCTCCTAACCGGCTGCCAGCACCGTAGCACACTGTTCTGCAGCTAAACCTGCCGCCCGACACTCCATCTTTGTTGACGCCACCCTCACTAACCATCTCGATCAACCTAGCCAACCCCTACCGCCCTTGGGATGCACTTTTGAGGTGTTTTTTTTTTTTTGTCATTTTATGTTTGGGTGATGTTCTTTTCAATTTGTGTGTGTTGTAACACTTTTCCCTATTAATAAAAGTTGTTTTTTGTGGATTGGGTTGTCTCTTCTGATATCATTTGGTATCAGAGCTAGCCCGACTATAGAAAATCCTTGTCCCAACCTAGGGTTTCCTAGTGTCCACTCCTTCCCATGCCACTTCCACAAAAATTTCCTTTCCCAATTCCCAAAACGTCAGCAAGAATTTGACCTAAACCTGCTTTTTTCCTTGCCGATTTTAAAATCAGAAACACAAAATTAATTTTTTGTTGTTTTTACATCATCAATGAGTCTCCTACATCCTCTTTCACCTCTCAACCCAAACCTTAGTAATGCCACTAATCAGATATATACCCGAGCCTACCCGTTATCGAGAGATCTGCAACCTTCAACGGTGGATTGCAGACATTGAAGATGGAATCAAATGGAATGTTACCCTAAACCGTGATCGAGAGTGTCGAAAAGGAGAACGAGAGAATCTGAGGATGGAGAAACAACACCAGTTCCTACCAGCTTAGCTAGCTTCAAAAGTGGAGGGACCAATCACCAAGTGACCCCACATCTTACAAACAATGGTCAACCACAGAATCTTATAGCCAAATTACACTCAAAGGAACAACCAAGATGACCCCGTCAGAGGAAAAACTGATTCAGAGTAGAGAACAGGTGAGATCAAAACAAATCCCTAAATCTATCACAAACAGGAAATGTTGCAAGTGCCACGGATTTGGGCATTTGGAATCAGAATGCACCACCAAGGGATAGATCTATGTCATTGAGTAGGTTGTTCTTGAAAAATTGGGCAATGACAGTTGACACGGGAGAAGATGAAGACTTCCGGGAGGATTCTCCACTTGCAGCTAGTGAGAACGAGACGCCATCGGTTCTAGTGGACTATGAGATAGAGATTCCAGCTGAGGTAATTGTAACCATTTTGTAAGGTAGTGACCTCAATGTACTGAGTGTTTAAGCAGAGTATGAAACTGTGATACCTCAAGATGTCGTTTCACAGGCATTGAAAGGAGCTACAACAACATTGACCTTGGCGGTCCAAAAGGATCACAAGCTTGAGTCGATATAAGATACAGGAACACCACATATAAGATAAATACAAGTTTTCCAGATGGATAAACCTCTTTCAGAGTTATCCCTATGGGGGGAGGTCCAGCATGTTCGAAGAAGATTCATCTTGTGTCAAACCTGAAATATTAGGGAGAGTATTTCAGATAATAGATTCAGCTCAGTGAGGTACCCATCAGCAGGTGTTCAGGCAGGAGGGATGAAGCTCAACTTTCAAATGTGCCCTAAGAGCTTGAGGGGGATGGAAATTCTTCAATGTGATCTAGGTTCTGTCACTGAAGAAGATATGTCTCCTCAATGGTCACTAGTAAAAATGACACAACATGCCACATATTTCATCCCGGAATTGAGTTATCATCACAATCTTGTTACTCAACCATTGCATGCTAGATACGAGAACTGGAAAGAGAAGATTTCAAATGTAAGGGCTCAAGAGTTGCATTGCGAGAATCCTCCTCTATATACAGCTCCCGCTCAGGATGTGCCAAAAAATGATGGCTACCAATTCTATCAGAATGTACTTCGAAACGAGAACGCCTATTGGATCGACCTACTATACTACAATCAATGATTTGTTCGTCCCAAAAGATTACAACATCTCCCTCACCATCCATGTGCCGACAGAAGCTTCAACAAATGAGGACTAAGCTCCCTCAACCCCGCGAGACTGACGTAAGGCTTTCCTGAGTAGATGCGGATACGAGATTTCCTGCATGGACGCGGGTGTGGATGCTAGGGCACAAGAAAGAACAAGGGACCGGTCTAACCAGTCCAGTTGAGGACCGACCTAAGGGTTCCCAAGACGAGCGGGCCCAGGCAAGAGCTCTGGTTCGGCGAACGATCTCCAACGCCCTTCTCCTCCTTCCGTTTCTGCCTCTTCCTCATATGTAAGTATTTAAAGGTTTTCTTGCCTCCCCACCCCTTCCATTTGTGTGGGAGCTTCCTTCTTTAGTTCTTTGCAAATCTTCTTCATGTAAGAATCTATAAGTTGTTTTTTGATTGTAGGATTAGTTCTTGTTGTGTATTGCTTTCAGATTCCTGTATGGAGTCTTTTTTCCCTTTGTGGGTTGTATTCAAGGTGGTGACCATATCTTCCATCTTAGCTTCCCTAAACCTTCCTTTCCCTCCCCCCTTAGTCACCGACCACTCCGATCCTTCCCCAACCGCCTCCAACCCACTTTCCAGCCTCCAAATCTACTGTTAATTCCCTCTGACTAGTTGTCCAGCACCGCAGCCCGTTGTTCTGTAGCCAAACCTGCCGCCAAACACTCCATCTTTGATGCCGCCACCCCCACTAGTCATGTCGATCCACTTAGCCAAACCCTACTGCCCTTGGGATGCACTTTCGAGGTGTTTGTTTTGTCATTCTATTTTTGAGTGATGTTATTTTCAGTTTGTGTGTATTGTAAAATTATTCCCTATTAATAAAAGTTGCTTTTGTGGTTTGGGTTGTCTCTTCAGATATAAGATGATTTAAGCAATAAGCATGATATTAAGAAAAGAGAAAAAAAGCCAAAGAGAATGCCTAAACTAAGAAATAAAAGATATAGGAATGTTGACAAAGTTAGACACACCAAAAATAATGATAATATAATCCTGGTTAAAACATAAAAAAGCTAACTTGTAAAATTGCTAATTGAAAGATTTATAAAAAAAAATATTTTAAATAAGAACAATGAACAATATACTCAAGTACATATAGATTGATCCAAGAATATAAAGCAGAGTTTTGATTGAAAAGTAAAACCATAAGACTTATAGTGCAGATGAGATACAAATGTGATTAGAAGAGTTAACGGAGCTAGCACAATGATTAGGTCAACAAATATTTTTAATACAATTTTGAATACTAAATGAATGACTGGGAATTGGGAAAGAGACAATTTTAAGAACAAACACAATGCTTAAGATTTTGCTAAGTATGAAGGAATCAAACTTATGAGTCACCGAATGAATCTATAGTAGCAAGTAATGAAACATAGGCTTAGCAAAGATTATAGCAATTTCAGAGAACCAACTCAGTTTCATGCTACAAATTTTTATGTGGAAGTCGTGGAAAAATCAATCACCATCAATTTCGCCTATATTAATGTTCCACCAAGCCATCCTCCACCTTCTTTATTCACATAATGTCACCTAAGTGAACAGTGGAAAAATTATTGTTGTCCGACTATTCTATGGATTACACAAATTAAAATTAATTCTATATTTATTTTTCATTCCTAGTTGCATATTTCGTACTGAAGACTTTTTTGGACTTTATAAATTCAGAACAAATGATGTGATGAATCTCTCAACCAATACTTTCCAATTTTGCCATGGTATTAGTTTTAAGATTTTTTTTAGCGTTTATATAAATTGCAGCCTTCATTGTCATATTAATTAGAACTTCTAAGTCTCCATTACTACAGGTCAATGTTCTTTCCACCAAGTTTTCCCTTATGTGGCCTTCATCACTACAACCTTTTTGTAGCATTCTTTCCCTTCGCAGCCAATCACTACCAATTTTTTTCTTCCTCAGAAAAAAAAAAAAAAAACTACTTGCTTGGCCTTAGGTTCTTGTGCAAATGAAAATTGAAACCGACAACTCAAGTGCATATGAAAATTGAAACCGACAACTCAAATCCAACCGGAATTATAAAACATTCATTTTGTGTATCATTTGAAAGAATTTACTCAAACAATCACCACTAATTCACAGCTCTTAAAGAAGAAAGGAATATTGGGTTATTTACTTTGCACAAAACCTCGACAAAATGATCTCATATTCAAAACTTGAAATGAACATGACTCTATGGTGATGTTCTAGTTAGGGACTCCATGGTTCCTAAAATAAATGGCACATACATGATTCTTTGCAGGATACTCCAAACTACTATAATAAGACCATTAGCAAAACCTGTATAATTATCAATGCATCTAAGTGGAATACAACAATAAAGCTACACTCAAAATTTTATTTTGAAAAGATCGAATTAATGATTTTCTTAGTAGACTAAATGGTAAGTTTTATGGTACAAGGACATAAATTCTTAGAAGAGGATTTGCCTTCCCGAAATGAAAGCCATTGTCATCATTTGAATAAAAAAAAAAAGGACATTCAAGATTGCCAATAACCTCATGAAAGGTTAGACCCTAAAGGCAAATTATGCTAACATCAAAACACTATGATACAGAATTCTACACTTCCAATGAGCACAGGCAATCACATCCAATAATGATGGTTAATAGAGATTTCCTATGGGTGTGGATATGACAAAAAACTCGACATACAAAGAAATATGGTGGAAGCTTCATGACAAACCACCAAGCAAAAGCAAAATAACACATGGACAAGAAAAAAAACACAGACATGCATATGTAACACATGGAAGTACGTAACACCAAATCAACTACTGAGTTTCCCAAAGAAAAAGTTCAAAAAATTGAAAATTTTTGCTAGTATCACTATAAAGGACTCCTATAGCAAGTACTTATTATCTTGCATTATTGGGTAACTCCTTTTCTTATGCATTTAAAGTCTCAAATATGTCCAATTCTAGCTTTTAAATTTAAAAGCTACATACAATATAACCAACTATTTATACAAATTTATTTTATATATTTCTTTTCATAGCAACAATGATTATTGCTGATAGACCCCTACCAATAATTGTTGGCTAAAGAGACATTCTTATAAATAAGTCTCTCATAGTTTA
This sequence comes from Phalaenopsis aphrodite, assembly GCA_003013225.1. NCBI lineage: Eukaryota > Viridiplantae > Streptophyta > Magnoliopsida > Asparagales > Orchidaceae > Phalaenopsis > Phalaenopsis aphrodite. The sequence continues at coordinate 536,552 of NEWO01000456.1, read as the reverse complement.
AAATATCTTCCAAAAACCAAGATTATTTACCAACTTATCATCTATTCAAAAGGTATACTATATATTCAAAATATAGTATTATATTTTACTCATCCCATTGTGTATTTCAGTAGCAAGGAGGATAATTAAACTTGTTAATGATTAAATGAGTCTCTAACATCTTTGAAAAAATCCAAAAAAGGAGAAAGCACCAAACTAGCAGCTGGTATTATTTTTACTTCCGGAAACATTTAAATCCAATAAAGTGCAAGATTTTTTTGATCCAAGAGGAATTAATTGCATTTATAAAAATCCACAAAATATTTTTTACTTTATCCAAGAGCAATTAATTGTATATTTATTGGTTACTACTCTTCCACTCAGAAAAGATATATATACTATCATTTTCCCACAAGAAAGGTGAATGCGCCTGCAAATATCACTTTCAACGAAGATAGCTTTTACTTTGATACGACTTACTCTAAGAAAGTAATATCATCCACAAATGAATTTTTTCCCTCCTAGATTAAACTTCCATACCCCTCACCCCAACAAATAACTATACTAAAAAACTAGCCACTCCAATACGAATCAAGCTTAAATAAAAACCACCACCTACTCGGTCTATACAAGTTTATTTAATTAGGAAAGCATCTGAAGTTACACAAGACCAATTAATCAAATCAATCAGCGGCACCAAACAACCTAAAGGAGCTATTAAGCCTGTAAACAAAGTTTAAAAAACTTCAACTCAACATTTCTTATATTTGAATAAAAAAAAATGTTTCTAGTTATCACAAATCATTAATTAAACATTTTTAGTAGCATAAATTTGAATAATGCTACAAGAGAAGAATGAAACCTCATCCACAAAAATAAAATATGGGAATCGATAGCATTAATAAAAAGAAAGATATCAATAAAATATAGAAAATCTTCACTGTAAAGTATAAATCTGACAGCTCATTAGAAAAGTATTGCTAGGCGAGTGGCCAAAGGCCACACTCAAATATATAGGATCAAATATCATAAAACATTTAATTTAGTTGATAAAAGGAATATTTTTTCGAGGCATTTTATAAGATACAACAATTCAGTATGAAGAATACATTCCTATATGGAGATCTACAAGAAAAGTATAATGGACGTCCCACCAGGATTTAACTTAAATATAGATAAAACACATGTAAACTAAAAAATATCTTATATTGACTGGAGCAATTCCCAAGAGCATGATTTAAGAGGTTCACCAAAGTAGTGCTTAACATTATTTGTGAAACACAAGGCTTTACAAAGAATCTCTACAATATCAGTTTAAATTAATGCCATAATAATAAATAATAACTTAGAAACTACGGAAATTTAAACAAGAGGTTACTTCAAGATCCTGAAAATAGAAATTATGTAACCTAAAGTACTTTCTTGGCATTGAGAATACACACTCTCAACATGAAATCTTGTTATCACAGCATAAATATATAACATATATATTGAAAACGATAGATGAGTTGTGATGCAAGTTTATAGAGAGCCTCATAAAATTTAATCACTAACCTGAAGAGGCCCATGAATGCAAAATAAAAAAGAAAACCCCCTACCAAATATATGGGAGGAAGACTGATCCATTTATCACATACTACACCTGACATTGCCTATATTTTTAGTGTCGTAAAGAAATTTCATGCATAATACTAAAAAATCACACGTTAAAACTATCCATCAAATTTTGTAATATCTAGAAGTAATTCAGATAAGAGAATTTGAAGCCTATATAAATGATAATTATGCAACACTAATGATTGATCGGAGGTCAACTTCAAGATATCGTATCTTACAAGAAGGCAGATTCATGACTTGGAATAAAAAATAAAATGAACTGGCAAAGTTTATAGCAAAAATCAAATTAGATCTATGAAACTAGAAATATGTGAACTATTATGAATGAAAATTATCCGAGGAGATTTTTAGGTTGAATGGAAATATCCATAAGATTTTATTATAACAAGTCAACAATAATATTGCACAAAAATCAACATGATGGAACAAACATATTGAACAGTAGGCATTTTATAAATGAACTAAACAATAGTAGAACATTACTTCATTCTTCGCCACGGAAGAAAAACTTGCAAACATTCTCAATAGAGGACTATCATGAATAATATTTCAAAAATTAGAATGCAAACTTGAAATAGACAAAAAAATTCATTCGTTTGTTTTAGGGGGGGGTATGAAAAAATAAATCTCCAACAACTTTGCTTCCATTAATGTCTCAACAAACCAACTATTCTCCACCTTCATTATTCACATCATTACACCCCAGAGATCTTTAAGATTTTTATTGACAATCACCAATTTAAGATAGTCCAGAGTGTAAATAATTCTGTAGTTATTTTCCATTCCTTTATTGGTGGACTTTTTTTGCTAGTAGTTTCCCTATACTGGTATAAGTTCAGCACAGATGATGAAATGATCACTCAGCAAATTCTCTCTAATGGTTGCAAAAAAGCAATTTTTCTATTAATATAGTTAATGAAGAAGTACAAACAATGAAATAATCTTTTAATGAATTTTATTGATTTTGACAACTTATATGGCCGAGTGTCATAGTAATTGATTTAGCAAATATATCTGTGATGATAATATGTTGACAGTACTAAAGACATTTATGATGCAACATAGATTAATCTTAGAAGTAGTTATGAAGTGACCACAGTATTTTCAATAACCGTAGGTTTGTATTGAGTCCATAAAGTTTGTATTTTTTATGGAGATGCTTAGGTAGGATATTCAAAATAAAATGCCTTGGTAAGTGCCTTTGTAAATGATAACATTCTGATTGGCGAGACATTTCTAAAATCAGCAAAACATTAGAGCAATAAAGAAAATGTTTAAGAGATAGAATAACTTAGAATTAGTAGAATTTAAAAAGATTGAATATATAACATAATTTTAATAGCATGATGTTAAAAATCAACATATAATATTACTTGAAGATAAAGTAATAATTTGGCAGAATAGTTTTAAATATCTCTGACTTATTGTGGGCTCCAAAAAAACCGACCTCTCCCCTGAAACTCTTTGCATTTTTTTTTGTTGTTAAACGAGCTTTGGAGGGTCAAATTTTTAGAAGGCGGATTGGATTGTAGATAAGACATTGCCCAGAGATTTCTCCCTCATTTGCAAGGACTTTTTGATCTGGGATTCAAGGTTTCTCATATGTGCAAGCCCCTATGGTTAATTATCTCTCCCGATAACAGGAGAGCACTTTCAATTAAGACTGGTCAATTAGAATTGAATATTCAGGATACGATAATAGCTGAATTCTGATTTTAAATTGTAAAATTTATCACTTTAAGCTTAAAGAGGATTGTGGGGGAATGAAAATTAAACCTGTAAGGATCTCATGGTTCTATCATTCTGGATCGTCGTGGTTTCTGATTTACTTAGTCACAAGAGATAGTCGACCCAACCTGATAGAAAAATTTTTGTCAGCAGGCATGGGTTGCGTCGTCCAAGAGATCCTTATAGATATGAGGTGGATATTTGTATAAAGGGACAAATTTAAGTTGAACTTAAATAACAGAAGACTTTGTGTCAATCATTTGTACCTATTCGATGCACAACTCAAATGGTAGAAAACTGTTAGGGAATAAACAAGTTGCAGTCGTGACTGTAATAAAATTGCGTCATTGGGCGACAACAACCTGATCAGAGGACTCTGGTCGTAACCGTTATTTTATAGTGTCATTTGAGGGCAGAATCACGCAGACAGAGAACTAGGGTCATGTCCTTATTGGCTTGCAATTACTTTGATTATGAATATAGAGATACACTTAATACCACATTAGTTCATTGTGAGCTGAAGTCAATCAAAATTTTGTCACTTTCGACAAACTATTGCAGAGGACAGATAGAGTTTGCTTTTAACTTTTAAATTATTGAATTTTAACTTGAATTTAAGTTGATTATTTTGAAAATCCTATAAGATTGAACCCTCCGGTTGAAAAATTTCGATCAACACGATCATCAATGGGGTATTAAACATTTTAAAGCTTTTATATTTAAAAGGGGACATTTAGTTTTGTTAGTTTAAGCTTTTCAAATTATAAGTTTTGTCGATTCCTATCCCTATAGGTAGGAGAACCGGATTAGGTGATTTGGACTTGCAAATTCATATTTTAAGAATGGAGCATTTCTTTCAAAATTACTAAACTAGTCAACTCCAGTATTTGCAAGGAGGAGCATCGAACTAGTTAAGTGAGACTTATAACTATATCCTATAGACAAGATGATCGGTTTAGCCCCGCAAAATTCTCAAACTTTGTGTTTGAGAATTCAATACATTGGTTGGAGCAGATGCGGGCATTGAATTTCATATATTTTGTTATTTCAGAAAATTGTTTCTTTAGGCGATTTGCATAATTTTAAAGCATGAATTGAAGTACATGTGAAACTTGAATTTATATAAATTTACCTTCTTTGGATGAATATATTGATGCATGTAGAGGTTCACTTTAAACTTTATAAAATACAGCATTCTATCCCCTTGTAAACATGTTGCGAATCTTCGGTGGCAGAATTTGAAATATTAATTTATTTTAGTATTTCAAAATAATGTCTTCAAATTTATCACCAATATATGATATTTAACATTTAAGCTAGGTTGAACCCCAAATTTCAAGAATTTAATATTCAATTTAAGTTTAGCCTCTCAATTTATGACAATTCATATTCAATTTAACCTTATAAGTTAGCCCTCCCAATTTATGCTATTTTATATTCAACTTAAGCCTAGCCCATTATATAGAATTTGATATTCAATTTAAATTTATGACCCCCAATTTATGATATTTCATATTCAACTTAAACTTAGCCTCAATTTATAGACTTTGGTATTCAATTTAGGTTTACCCCCTAATTCTTCACATTTAAGTAATTTAACGAATTCAAATTTTCAAAATCATTAGCAAGCCTTGATACTCCAATTTTGAATATTTAATTTATTTTATTTTTGCAAGTTTGAATGCTCAAATAATTCAATTTTAGGTCATTTTATAGTTTATAAAGTCAAAATTTTAAATTATTTTGTAAGTCCAAATTCACCCGAAATTACGGCAGCCTCCCGTTGTCAGCCCCATTAGAGGGCATTAGAGAATGTTAACCTTCTCAAACATCTTAAAAGACGCGCTGATTAGTGTAGTGAGATACTACGGCCAAAGAGAATCTTCAAATCTACCAGCATATAAGACACGGTAGGACTTTGATTATCTTGCATAAAAATAAAGTGAGTCAGATTTCCCTACATTTATCTTTTCGAGCTCTGACGATTTTGATACTGGCGATTTGTGACGACAAAAGAATAAAAACACAACACATTCATTTAATTTTTATAATGCACAATACAAAGTATGAAACATTAAGTGGGGAATTGGGTTTGGATGGGCAGAGGGCTCATGGGTCAAGCTCAGACTCGATTAAGGAGTAATGGCTCAGTAAGGAGTTGGTGCAATTGGAAGCAAAAGTAGGGAAGAAAACTCGGGTGTGGGTTATGGGAGACTAGAGGCTCGCACAGTTGGCTCGAACGACTTGGGCATGGCTTCACTGCAAAGGAGGCATGTTAGAGGTAACTTATAATGCAGAGAAAACAACAAGGGGAATAGTAAACTCTCTTCGATGGGTTGAAGCGCAGAATTTGACTCGAAGAATTTGAGAAGGAAGGTCACGTGCGTAGAACTGAATAGTGGAGTGGATTTGACATACAAGGGAGAGAGCCTGCGGTTTCTTGTGCAAAGAAAAGGGTTTTAGCGTCAACAGTAGAGAAGAGTGTGATGTGAGGCAGGGAAGACTAGTGGACGGGGTTGGTTGTTTAGAGGGTCTCTGTATGTTGTAACCGTGTCGTTGATGTTCCTCGCTCGCCTGGAGCCATGACTGTATTGGGAAGATCTTGATCACAAAGGGAGGCATGTGCGCGCTTTTGTTATTGGAAACGAACGAACATCATTTGGCTATGTGTTTCGGATGCCCCCCCCCCCCCCCCCCCCTGTAATTTTTGTCGTGCGTAAATAAGGAGGAAGATAGAAGATCAGGGCACGAACGGTTACGAGAGTTTTGGAATAGGTAGGGTTTTATTTATTTTATTCTTATTCTTTTTTTATGTTCAACATCTATCATATAGAAAGATGAGAAAATATAAGATAATATAATTTATAAAACTAAGGTTGGATGGCTAACATAAAATATTATCTCAAAGTTCCGTGCAATAAGAAAAATATCATAGAACATTTTAGTAATAGTTTCTATAAAACTCAAATTTAGCTAACATTTTATATATTTACACGCCGAGTTGAAAAAAAATAATATATATCTATGATGAATAAGTTAAAAATGAGAATGTTGAGATTAATGTGTGATAAAACTAAAAAAAATAAATCCAAGAATGATTATATTAAAGGAATGTGAGAGGAATGTACATTGAACATGAAGTGACTAAAAAGACTTGGTTGGTTTTAAAATATGCAACAATGGGTTAAAAATACTCTTATTAAAAGAATTCATGAAATTATTAATAGGATTAAGAAAAAAAAACTGAGAAAACTTAAAAAGTCTATGGACAGTAGTTGTTTAAAATGATCCGTGAAGAATATGTTTAACACTTTAGATAGCACTCAATAGGAACAAATGACACCTAGTGATTTCGTTAGGTTCAATAATGAAATGATACAGCAGCAAGCTCCCACATTGATCTTGATGAGTCCAACTAATATGAAAAATCTTAGAAATAATAGATCTAAAACAGGTAAAATGAGGGTACGTACACTCAAGATGTCAAAATAGATACACCTAGATTCAATAGGCCAAACCTTACAACCAAGCTCAACAAACATATCAAAAATTTTCACATATAATAAAATAAGAAAAAATTGGATTCTTATTTCCACGTAACTTAGTAAACTAAAGTTTGAAACTTCAAAAAAATAAAAAATAAAAAATAAAAAATAAAAACAGTTTGAAATTTTATGCTTCAACTGAAATCTAAAGTCAAAGTCACTCCAAACCAATAATTTTAACTCACTGCAGTTTTAAAACACATGGGATTCTATACCTGCAGCCCAGACAACCAAATATTTCTAATATTGCAATTTATGCGAACTAATCAGCATGCCCAAACCAACAATACTGATGCATCGGGACATGCCTGGGAAGCAGAAGGCTCGGACTGCAAAAGGCATCAGCTCACTGCAGCATGGGTAAAAACCAATGAGCTCATGCCAGCTTGAAAAAGTGATAATCTCTCCGCTCCAACTCAGAGGAAGTAATCAGGAGCAGGCTTCTTAGAAGGAACCCCTCTTGCTTCCTGCATTTGGTATATAGCCTTATTAAGACAATTAGTATTGCAAAGCGACTGAAAATGCTGGGTTACAAAATACAAACCTGTGGAGCAGCTTCAAAAACACGAAACTGTTTATTCAAATTTTCATCCAGCTCGAGAATAGCTGCCACATTTCCACATCTATAGAAATGTGAAACAAAAAAGGCATGTAAACTTTTTTAAATAATGTGATGTAGATATACTTAACAAAGCAGTCAAAAGTGAGAGATTAATGAAGCGAGTGATTAATGACAAGCCTGCATCATAAAGTTAAAGAGAAATTAAATCCTAAGAAATATGCAAAAGATTCAGTTGAAGCTGAAATCCATTTGCTTTGATTCAAAAAAAGACAAGATCAAAATGACTCAATTAATCATTATTTGAAAGGATTTCCGCCGTAGAAAGGTTGTTGCTTGATTTGAATTAGTAATTCATACTCTTATCTCATGGTTCAACTTTGCCCTGAACCATAGGTTGCCTCACAAAATTGATCAAATTAATTCACGGACTAGCCTTTTGATATTTATCCCAGTTGAACAAGAGCACAATCGTGCCTCTCTAATTGAAAGTGCTTCATAGAGATCTCGAAAAGATAATTGACCCTAAAGGATATATTTAGAATACTTATGAATTAGATTTTCCTAGTTTAAATTTAAATTTAACTATCAAACTTAAAAATTAATGATAAGAACTTTTTGAATATATCACATTATTTTAAATGAGCCTAGTTGTTCTTCTCACAAGACTTTTTTTTTATCTTTTCTCATGGAATTTCCTATATGAAAATCTCCTTTATATTATCACAGTTTTTATATATAACCATAAAATTTATCACGACTAGGTCTGGGGTAAGAAATTAACCAAAATAGAAAAAAACTGTCAGACGGTAGGAAAAAAATTTCTATTATTCCTATTTTTATCACCATCAGTTCATTATGGAGAGTCTGATGAGAAGATAATAAAGTCGTACACTGATGGAGTTATTAATAAAGCTGGCAACAATAGTATAAAACTATGTCTTAAGTGTGGAAAACAACATCTAGGTGAATATCTATTTATTTTGAAAGTGTATTATTTATGCAACATTAGATGAGGAATTTCCCTAATTCTAATCAGAGATTCACGTCAAATGCTAACTCGGGAAATGATTGAGCTCAAACAAAATTTCAAAATAGATCTACTTTTAGAAGAGGTTAGCAACCTGAAAGGAGACTATTTTTATTTGGTCAACTTAATTATTTTCTCTAGTGGTACTTTCACTTAATAGTTAGATATTATACTATTAGTGAATGAAATAGGAATAACAGTAACTTTTTTTCCCACCATCCATTAATGTCTTGAGTAATTCCAAGCACCGGGTTGAATCGTAATAAAAATTATTCATATCTGCTTTGGCTTCAACTAATCTTTCGTGCGCAACACTCATGATTGCACCTTCTTATTGATTAAGAGTTCTTGCTGTGTGCATATCCAAAACCTGGACCATGAATTACTCATGCTCAAGTTGTCATCTCACACTCTAGCACATATCTTTCACATCTATGAACCTTTAATTATTTCTTATTCCTCCTAAGTTGATCAAAATACGACGACATATGTGTGATTCATCGCATTGCAATGGACCATCACCCTCTTGGGCCAAACCATTATGAACTACCCATTTAATATAAACTTTTATTGATTCATCAAAGTTGATGAGACCCAACCATTCAACATCTATGCATGCAACTTGCTCATGGACCACTATTGAATGGCACTTGTAGCCTCTTACCATGTACCAATTGCATGACTGCCAATCTCAATTGTCTATTTCCCTCTTATAGCTATATTCCTCCCTTTCTTTTATCTATCAATAATATTTTTGAACCTTTTCTGTTAATACTATTTGTTGACGCAGTCCATTGATACCTCTATTGATGCATTCTACCAATACCCATATTTAATGATTTTATTAGTCTTCTATGACATCGACTTTTAACTTCAACATTAGTCACCATTATTTTCAAGTTCAAGATAACATTTTTTATGTCATATTGAGTTTAAAGAGAAGTTTAACATCATATAAATCATCACATGGGATATCTTATACATAAATAGTAAATTGCACGGTCTGTGCATGTGCAACATCAATTAAGAAAAGACATGCACATAAATTATGTTAAACAACATTTTGGTCCACGCCCAAGGCAGATAGCCGTTCAACACAATAAATACCAAATATAAAGACATCAAATTTGTCACAATCTAAAGCAATAGTCCCCCTAATTGTAATTGAAAGCACTTTGTATCCTCAAAGGGATAAAGCCATATATATTATCCAATTATCCATGATTTAATTAAAAGCATCAAGTACTCTCAAAGAGATAACCTACCCAATACCCGAGACTCCAAGCACAAGCCCAAGTGCTTGCTTAAAGAAACTAAAGCGCTAAAAGTTCATCGAAGTTAATTATGAGGAATAATTCAAAAATTATGATAAAATATTACACATTAGTGTGCAATTTAGGAGGAACTTTCTTAGAAGAAAAAATCTCTACTTTTCTCATTAAACTAATACAAGAACATAACAAATATATACAACTTAGACTAATCCTAATACTATTGGAGGAAAATTCAAATCATCATGATAAAAAGGAAAAAAAACAAAAAACATTGTAATGGATAATAATTTCTCCATCTCAAGTATAGCAGCGGACAATTTACTAAACTATGATTGGGCCCATGTGATCCATATGCTTATATGCATTTCACACTTTCCCTCAAGTTAGGTTGTATGTCATACATCTCAAACTTGTTATTGAGATCACTAAAGTGGTGTCGAGGAAGATCCTTGATAAGAATGTCAACAATCTGATACCGAGTTGCGATACAGCTTAGTTGGACAACCCATCCATTCACCTTCTCAGTGATGAAGTGTCTGTCAATATCTATATGTTTGGTTCGATCATGGTATATCGGATTCTTTGAAATACTAAAAACTGATTTACTATTATTGAACATCAAAATAGTGATTTTGTTCTCCACGTGTAGCTCTACTAGCAATATCACTTGTCAAATCCCTTCGCAAACTCCTAGGGCCAGGGCATGATACTCATATTCTGCATTATTTTCTACCACAATATGCTTTATACTTTTCCAAGTAAACAATTTATCCCATACAAATGAACAGTCACCCAGGGCAGATCTTCTACTAGTTAGTTCTCCTGCCCAGCTAGCATCAATGTGGATCTTAATGATACAATTCTTAGTTTTCTTAAATATCAATCTACGTCCTGTAGTCATCTTTAGGTATCTCAAAATTTGAATGACCGCTTCCAAATAATATTCATTTGGATCGTTTATAAGTTGGCTCGCCACACCCACAAAAAAAATAATGTCAAGTTATGTATGTGAAAAATAAATAAGTTTCCCCTTAAGCCTTTGATACCTCCCTTTTTAACTAAGATATTATCCTCTTTTTTTGATGTTTTTTTATTGAAAACCATAAGAGTATCTATTGGTTTACACCCCAACAATCTGGTATTTTTTAATAAGTCTATATATTTTCTCTAGGATATGACAACACCTTCATTAGATCTAGCTACTTCCATTCCCAGGAAGTATCTAAAAATTTCAAGATCTTTGTCCTCAAACTCAGAAGTTGTTAGTCTTTCGAGTGTTTCAAGTTTCCTTACGTCATTTTCTGTATGAATAATGTCGTCTATATATACAATAAGAATGACCATTATACTTTTTTATTTGATTTCATAAACAAAGTGAATATTGATAGTATCAATTTATAAGAATAGTCTTCGTGAACCTTTAAAACCAAGCTTTGCGAGATTGTTTCAACCCAGATAATGGTTTTTTTAGCTTACACTAGCTGATTATTTGTGTTATTCTTTAATATTGGAGGTAATTCCATATACACCGCTGCCTCAAAATCCCCATTAAAAGATGCATTAATGTAAAGGCTAGTCCAGGTTGACATCCAATGAATGTAATACTCCTACTGTATTAACTTCACCGCTGGTGCAAAAGTCTCCCAGTAGTTGATCCCATGGGATTGAGAGAACCCTTTTACTACAAGTCTAGCATTGAATCTTTCCATGCTCCGATATTCTTTATATTTAACATTGAATGCTTATTTGCACCCTGCAATAATTTTCCCAGGTGACAAAGTTGCTATAATTCAGATACCATCGTTTTCAAATGCAAGAAACTCTTCTTCCACAATCGCTTTTCAAGCACAAATATAGGAGACCTCTGAGTTGAATTTGGGGCCTGCACATTATCCAATTTCTGAACAAAAATTTTGTAAGACGACAATTCTTCAAGGGTCACAAATTCTTCTATCAGGTGTTTTGTACACTCATTTGTTCTCTCTCTTCCTCTTGGTTCTCATAATATGTTGAGCCAACCTTTGTTAATACTTGTGTTGTTTGGAGTTGGTTATGATGATCTACATTCTTTATTTTGCATATTTTCCCTTAAATGCTCACTAATTTTTTTCTTTTTTGTGTACACATAGAGTTCATGTTTCTTGGTGGGAGCTGTGGGAGGATTTAGTATAGTAGGTTTATTTTCAGATTAATTTGTGATAGAGGGAAGATAAGTAGGTTCATCAAAGATAGAAGGGAGGTTAGCTTGAGGTTCCTGAATGGTACCCCAAATTTGCTATTCTCTCCAACTCTCCCCCTAAATGTTAGATTTGGGGTATTAAAGTTAGTTTCAAAAAAAGTGACATCCATAGAGTTGTAGAATTTTTGCCTCTAGAGACATTTGTAACCATTTTTGTTAGAACAGTAGCCTCAAATATGCATTTGATTGACCTGGGATCAAGTCTGATATGATGTGATTGATGTAGATGAACAAAATGTGAATCAACAAAAATTTTCAATGTTAGGTTAGAGGAGGTATCAAAGTGGGGGAGTAGAATTTTATGAGGGTGATGAGAGATTTGTTAAAGTTTAGCATTGATACTGGAGTTAACCCAATTGGCGACAGTATGTAAATATTATTGAAACAAGGTTATTATAAATAGAAATAAAGCAACACAAACACAAACAACTCTAGGGTGAGGATGAGAATGGTGGACGATGGCTCGGCAATAAGGGGGTAGCGTGTAGTTGGTGTTTGGATGTGGCGTTGTGGCGATCAGGTCTGGATGGGGCCTGCGACAATAGTAGGAGGGTAGGTTGGTAGAGCAGGCAGGATGGCGGCGAGTAGATGGGCGACAAGCAATAAAAAGCTAGGAACAGAGGTTGTGACATCCAGCAGGAAGCCTAGGGAATTCTACGACACAACAGAAGGGGAATTAAAGGGTTGGCAGCTACAAAAACAGGGATAGGGAGGGACGTAAGTAGGCTAATTGTGAGCAAGGAATGGATTGATTAAAGGATTATGTGGAGGTAATCATCACCTCAAAGCAGGATACAGTCAAAGTATCACCTATCCTTGGATATAGTGCTAGCAATGAAGAAAATGCCAACCATAGAAAATTTGAGATGAAGACCGAACTCTAACATAGAATATATATATATATATATATATATATATATATATATATATATATATATAGACACACACACACACACACACACATAAAAAAGAAAAAACTCAAGGGTTAATTTATTAAAGAGGAAAAGATACAGATATGTTGTATGAGATGACCTAAATGAAGGTCCAACTCACACAATACAACATACACAACTCCAAATAAAACAAAGATACAAAAAATAAAAAACCAAAAAGTCACCAACAGGCGCAAAAGTGCTAAGGACGTTCCACTTTAGTCATCCCGCTGCCTCTAATTCTCTGAAGGGAGTCGGTTAACAAATTTGTAAGGTGAGTACCATTACCTGAAGTAACCAAAGTATTGTCCATCAGATTTCCGAGCTCAAGTATGTGTTTATTCTTTTCTTCCTCCTGGATGTGTAAATTTGTCATTCCTCATCCGAGGATTGACTCATCTGATCAATGGATTGTTCTAAAGGTGACCGGAGAGGTGTAAGTTGTTGCACATCATGATCCCCATGAGCTTGAGTAACATTAACATTTTGCTCGACCTGATAAGGCAGGAGTGAAGCAGTAAAAATATTATCACCTATAATATCGATGATAAGTTTAAGGGCAGGTGAGGGCTAAAGAATCTCTAAGACCTACAAAGAACAAGAAATTACAACAATAGGTACAGGATCTCGTTGCAACAGGTTTGGTCAGAAAGAGTACATGCATGTGTGTTGCCTCCGCCTTGATGGTGTCTAATGATGGATGGATCGTGGAAGATCTGCATTAATAATCGAGTCATCAACACAATCACCATCAAATAGAGGTTCCCCATACCTTGCCTGAATGACCCCTTGGATTAGATGCAAGGAACCATTTTCTTTTCCAAGGTTAACTTAAGCAAATATCACTAGATCATAATGAGAGCAGAGAGTAAGTGAAAGACTGCTTTCAAGATCCGCGATGAATTATGCGAGAGGACAGTCATGCCTTTTGGTTTGTTTAATGCACCCAGTGCGTTCATGAGGTTGATGAATCAAATATTCCTTGCTCACATTCGTATTAGTATACTTTGATAATATTTGTGTATACAAAAGATTCGAGGACAAGCACTTGCAGCACCTGAGGACTATTTTCGAGGTTCTGCGTCGAAAAAACTATATGCCCACTTGAAGAAGTGCCACTTCATGTCATTTAATGTATGTTTCTTGGGTATATTGTATCCAATGCAGGCATTTAGATAGACCTTAGAAAAATAGAAACAAATGTAAGTTTGGTGCCCCACAGTCCTTTATTAAACTAAAGTATTTCTTGGGGCTAACATCCTTTTACAGGCAGTTCATGAAGAGCTTCAGCACCATTACCGCACCCCGGACAACGCTTTTGAAGAGAAATAACTTTCAATAGACAGAGGCCGCCTGGTCTAGCTTTGATACCCTAAAGAAGAACGTCAAGCAGCTTTAGTGTTAGCTTTATAAGATTTCAGTCAGTTATTCGAAGTGGAGTGTGACATTTCTGATGTTAGAATCGGACAAATGATGAGCTAAGGACACCCTATAGCCTTCTTCAGTGATAAGTTGAATGAGTCTAAGAGAAAGTTCAATGCCATTGTGAGAGCCCTCCACCATCAGAGTTACTACCTGCTGACGAACGAGTGCAATTTATTCATGGATCATGAGGCGATGAGATTCTTGAATAACTAGAGCAAATTGAAGGGTGAACACACTTTACGCACTGAGATCCTGACATCATTCTGATTTGTGCTCAAGCACAAGATCATAAGTCAGAATCGCTAAGTTTAAGCATGTAGCCGCCACCATTTGATGATTACCTCCCTAAAGTCTAAAGTGTGGGATTTGAGGTCGTGGAGTTGTACATGGCATAAGAGAATTTCAAGGAAATTTGGGAGCAGTGTCAGGAGACCCATAAGGCCATACCACTGATGATTGTTATTTGTTCCACCATAACAAGTTGTGTGCGCCTAAATGTTCGTTGTGATAAACTATCATCCACGAGAGTAACATACAAAGACTAGCAAGCCATTTTGGCAGGAACAAGACTCTCTTTGTAAAAATTAAAAATAAATAAATAAACATTATAGTAATAGTAATAATAATAATAATAATAATAATAATAAATCAAAAGGGTAGTTAAATTACGCATCTCTTCAATTTCGGCATAA
Organism: Phalaenopsis aphrodite; assembly: GCA_003013225.1. Classification (NCBI taxonomy): domain Eukaryota; kingdom Viridiplantae; phylum Streptophyta; class Magnoliopsida; order Asparagales; family Orchidaceae; genus Phalaenopsis; species Phalaenopsis aphrodite. The sequence continues at coordinate 521,532 of NEWO01000456.1, read as the reverse complement.
GAGTTGTATCCCTCATTCACACCACTCGAAACATAATGAGCAAGGAGAGACAATGGAAAAGATCGAGGGAGAGAGAGAGAGCTAGAGAGGAGAATGCAAGAAGGGAGAAGTTTCATGTTCAGCCCTACACTTTCACATTGTCTGTGAGAGAAGAAGCCGAAGAAAGCAATGTCAATTTGCTCGTGTAGAGGGACAAGTGTGTTTGTTATGGGGTTGAGTCGTGATTGAAGGAAGGAGATGCTAACGTCTTCGCGGCCTGTGGCTTTGCGTCGAGTCGAGACCAAAAGGACGAAGAAGGAGAGTCGTGCGAAGAAGACAGAAGGTAGATGCTCTCGAAACCTAGCGTGTGAAGAGGAACATGCGCTTAGCGACTCCGGTGCGAAGGGAAGAGGAGATTTTGTGCCCTAACTTTTTGACAGAAAGAATGAAAATTGTTGCGGTTTCTCCCTGTCGGGCAGGTTACAGAAGCTCAACCGAGAGCTTGGGGAGGAGGAAGGCACGCTGAAGTTTTCTGCATTGAGGAGAGTTCGGTTGAGTCTAATTGGTTCGGTTTGAATAACTTAGGGTAAGACAAAAGTTAGTTAGGTAAACTATTTCTTTTAAGTTATTAAATTATAATTATATAAAAAAAATTTACATGAATATTATATTAGCCAAATTTTTATTTTGTTAATAAATGTTTAAAGGCAATCGAAGAGAAAGCTAAAGCCAAAAATCAGGTACAAGACTTATTTTAATTATTACATGTTATTGTCCTAATTAATTAACATTAAATGATGTTAAAGAAAGTTTTAAGATTGTTATCAAATAACAATTTGGAAAGTTAGCCAAAATAATTGTGATATATAATTGCAATTAGTAAAATAAATTGATTGAATATTTAATATTTAAATAGATGTATTAATTGAGTATTTTATGAAAAGGTAATTAACAATTCAATTAGAAGAATTATATGTGTGGTTGTTTAAGTATGTTAGATTTAAGATGAAAAACTTACTAATCAAAATCAACATGCTCCTATAGATAAACTCAAAAGCCTAAATTATGTAAGAAAAGGAACAACAAATTTCAAACGACACTAATGATGTGGGTAAATGTGATTTATTTTACAATAATTTTGTTTATTTATTATTTCTCAACTTTTATTTTAAATGCAAGAGTACATTTTTTTTGAATGTTAAATAAAAAATGAATAAATTATGATAAATGCATGCATGTGAGAGTTATCCCTTGATTGTACTGGCAGAGAAATGTAATGTACCCGTGCACGAAAATGGAAATGGAAACAAAAATAATTAAACGTATAGTTTTTAAAATATACGTTTAGACGATGACTCCGAATAATGAAAAGTGTAATGTAAATGAATGAAAGGAAATAAAAATATTTTATTTATTGTTTTCTTCTACTGCACAGTCATTTTTTCTATTTATTGTAACTTTTACAAAATATTTTAAAATGAAAATTATTGTAATTTAGAGTAATTTAACTCAACCTGGAAGTTGTTTACGTTTTTACAGGAAAACAAGATATATACTAGATAGATCCTAGAGATTCTGTGTACAAGAGTCGAGAAAAGCGGGATGAAAGGTATCATAGTTTAGTTTTATTTTATGTTAAATGTAAAAGTTTAAATGTGAATCAAATGTTGCAAAGTTAAGTTTTATGAATTAGAATGGCTCTTTTATGCTTTGGCGGTTTTTATTAGATTATGAAATGAAACTGCTAGATATTTGTCCGAGTCCGACAACCCATTCTAGTCTATTAATTGTGAACCCTCAGGTCCGGTCGTGACAAGAGTGGAATCTGAGCAATGTTCAGGATTAACTAATACAATTGTGATGAAAGAGTTGATAGGATAATAACACGAAAATTTTAACAATAAAACAACTGAAATTTTAAATTAACACTAATTAAATAAATATTTTAGTTCATGCATATAGATGCACGCGAGATTCAAGAAGAGAGGAACGTGGTAGAAAAACACAAGGTACCACCTGTTAATGTTGATACAAATATTTTCACCCACATGAAAGTGGAGATGACTCAACTAATTCAAGAGTCCAAATCGCAGTCTGTTGGAAGTGACACAGTTGTTGCTGATTAATATTTGAAGATATTTCAAGATATACTATCAATCATGAATAAAAGAAATCAGACTGAATAAAGAGTTTCCTTCTTCGCAATGCTGCAAAGAAGGAAATATTATATTTGCACGGATTCTTTCCTTTTAGCTGAATATTTAGATTATGAATATGTATTAGTTAACTTACTTAATTTAGATTATACTGAATATTATGTACCTAAAATAGATTATACAAATTACTATTTATTGGAATGAAAGCAAAGGAAAAGGCATTCAGCCTATTCGCTCAAAATAATGTCATGGTATCAGAGCTTGAATTCTTGAAATTTTAGCTTTTATTATCTTTGGTCGGCATCTTCGACTGCTTCCTCACCGGAGCGCTCGTTCTTGTCTTTGAGTTCTGCTGCGTCTTCGTCCGCTGTGTTTGAGTTATGTCACTGCTTCAAGTCGATCGACTACCTTCGATCGAACCTCTGGTGTTAAGTTTTACGACATCTTCTCAGGTGCTGCATCTTCTTCGTCCGGCATCTTCTTCGTCCGGCATCTTCAGACATCTGTTTCAAGCCGATCGACTCCAATTACAAGAAAAGCAAGAAATTCGTCGCTCGGTCGCTTCGATCTACCGCGATCTCCCTTTGTTCGCGATCTGTCGCGATCTGCAGCGATCCGCTCGTTCCATCCGCACGTTCCTGCCGCGATCCGTCACGCGTTCCTGTCATGCCGCGATCTGTCGTTCGCTCCTGTGTCGTTCGCTCATGTCGTGTCGCGATCCGCTCGCTCGTTCGCTCCTGCCATGTCGCCATCCGCTCGCTCGTTCGCTCCAATCTAATGATCCACTCCGTTCGATCATCATGATCACGACTGATTCAAACTTCGTAGCGCTCTTCGATCTTCAATTCTAGGCTTTCGATTTCAATTTTATTTATCTTGGATATTTCGATCGAGATTACTATATTTAAAATGCCTTCCGAAAACTTAGCTATCAAATTTACGAAAAAAAATTATGTCGCATGAAAATTTCAGCTAAGAATGTTCTTAAAAGGGAAGGAGCTTTGGGACCATATTGATGGATCTTCCCCAGCTCCTACTGAGACAAAAGATCTTGGTCAATAGGAAGCAAATGATGCTCGGATTGTTTTCTAAATTTTAGGATCTATTGAGGCTCATATGACAAACAATTTACGATCCTTTGACACAGCTAATGAAATGTGGGAATACTTGAAGCTCGTTTATAATAAAGATAATTCTGCGAAACGTTTCCAATCGGAACTTGACATGAGTTATTATAGTTAGGGTAATCTTTCAATCAAACAATATTATTCTGATTTTTTAAGTTTATGGAGCGAATACACTGATATTATTTATGCTAAAGTGTCAAAGGAGAACTTAGCTAGTCTTCAAGTCATTCATGAAGAAAGTCGTCGTGATCAGTTTTTAATGAAACTGAGACCTGAATTTGAAACTGCTCGAGCTGGGTTGCTGAACAGAGATCTGGTTCCATGTTTGAATGTTTGTTTTGGGCAATTACTGCGCGAAGAACAAAGATTGGCAACACATGCTACTATCAGTACAAAAGGTGGATCATCAGAAATAATTAATGTGGCATATGCTGCTAAGACCAAAGGGAATGGGCCATTACAATGCTACAGCTGCAAGAAATTTGGTCATATTGCACGGAATTGTGAAAATAAGGTATGTAATTATTGCAAGCAAAAGGGACATACTCTTACGGAGTGCCTAACACGACCCCAAAATCGCAAACCACAAGCATTTCATGCCGCGATATCCGACAATCCTGCTTCGACTTCTACTGTTGATGCAATAATCAATCAACTATCACACCCTATATGGTTCAACAGATAATTCTCGCAGCATTTTCTGCTCTCAGTCTTCAAGGGAAAGGTAAAACTATTTCTTCGGTTACTTCTCCTTGGTTTGTTGATTCAGACGCCACAAATCATATGACTAGCACTGCCGAGCTATTGCATAACCAACGACCGTACACTGGTACTCAACATATTTAGGTTGCTGATGGAATAATATTCCAATTACGACAGTTGGTGATATTAACTCATCCTTCAAACATGTTTTGATTCTCCTAAATTATCTACTTACTCTCTGTTGGTCAAATTGTAGATAATAACTGTGAAGTACATTTTTCTCGTGATGGTTGTATTGTACAGGATGAGGTGTCAGGGAAGGTGATAGCGAAGGGGCCTAAAGTGGGCAGACTGTTTCCATTACAATTTACTGTTCCTTAGAATATTTCATTAGCATCATCAGTTGTTGAGAAAAAGGCAGACATTTGGCATAAAAGACTAGATCTTCCAAATGATATAGTGTTGAAGCATTTACATAAAAGTGGTGTTTTTTGTTCTACCGATAAGAATTTAGTAGTTGATTGTTCTGTTTGTAAACTTGAAAAAAGCAAGACATTACATTTTCCTATTTCAGACAGTCGTGTCAATAAATATTGACATTATTCATAGTGATGTTTGAGTAATTACACCAGTTATTTCACATGCTCAATATAGATATTTTGCGACATTTATTGATGATTACAGTCGATTTACTTGGATCTATTTTTTGCGTGTCAAAACAGAAGTATTTACTGTATTCCAAAACTTTTTAACATATGTCGAAACTCAGTTCTCTGCTCTCATTAAAACCTTACGATCTGATAATGACAGTGAATACATGTC
>NEWO01000456.1:447816-511843 GCA_003013225.1 Phalaenopsis aphrodite | reverse complement strand
GATCAAGCTAACAAATTGATAAGGTGTGTACCATTACCCGAAGTAACCAAAATATTATTCATAAGATTCCTGAGCTCAAGTAAATCTCTATTCATCTTCTTCCTCTTGGAAGTGTAAACCTGACAATCCTCTTCCGAAGAATCAGTCTGATGAAGTGGAAGAGCTATAGCAGAAGTAATACCAATCGTAGTACCCACAATACGATCTAATATATGTGAAGTATGAGTTGCCTCTACACCGGATACTTCATGAAGATGGGGAGCTGCAGGGTTCTCCCAATTATCAGTCTGAACACTATCCTTTGTAGGTAATAGTCCTTCAGTATTGCTTTTTTATGCGGTTTGAAGGTGTCAACATCATATCAATCGCAGTAACAGTAACAACAGTGTCAATGAAGGGGTCTATAGGGGCAACCGACACCTATCTGGTAGCATCCTCCCTAGGTGGAACTAAAATGTCCAGAGTAGTGGGGTTAGCCTCATCCTTATTCACTTGAACCTTATATTTCAAATTAGGATGGAGCTTAGGACATTTAGCAAGAGTATGCCCAAACATCTAACAGTAGGTACAATATGGAGGTTTGTGTTCTACGACGATTTACAGCCAATATTCATTGAGAGTTGTGCCCAGCAAGACTTCAGTAACATCAGGTAAAGTACTATTCATTTCCACAAGTATTATGTTCACAGAATGTTTGGTTAGATTGAAAGTGGCTAGATTTAGCATCATAAGGTCCTCAAAAATGGCCTCAATAGAGTATGGAACCTAATGATGAAAAAAGTGTAGCTTGAGACCAGATAAACTAAAGCATATCGATACAGTGGGAGATTCATGATTTGGGTCGAAATCAGGAGACCACTTGAATAACTTCATTGATTTGCCTACGATATTAAGATATTTTTTGGAGTAAATCCAAGTGCAGTCTTTAGCCACGGTTATTTGAATCAACACATGTCTCTCATCCATGAGTTTCACATTCCACTTGTCTGTTAGTTTATGATTATCAACACTCTTTCTGATAACTTCCATAGGTGGGTGCCCCCACTGAAATTTTTTAATAAGATCAAACTTGATTTTCTCCGTCAGGGTTGAAATTTCTGAGTCATAAAAAAAGATCGTTGTTTTCTCACATTTCCTACTTCTTTTCTTAAAAAAAAACAGTCACATGTACCATCACGACAATCCTTATAGCTTAAGGGGAAGACAACCGCAGACTCTGCCTGAGAGTTACCTACCACGTGGGCAAAGGAGGTTTTGTCCGGTTCAACCAAAGAATAAGGGAGTGCTATCAGAGCAGGGAGATCTGTCGGCGTTCACCGGCTGCGAGGTCCTCGACACGCAGACGAAACGAAGCTGGTGAATCTGTCGAGTAGGACACAACGTCAAAACAGAAAACGAGCTGCCAGAATCTGTAACAGACGTCGATGCCTCCTACTGCAAACTCCCGATATGCAGTTGTCGACGTCAAAACAGGCAAACGGAAACGTGCGAAGCAGACGACGGAGAAGACACAGACTCAAGCCGCACATTCGACGCATACGCAGATGCGAATGTGCGAAGGAGACGACACACGTTCACGAGGCGCAGAGGCGAGCCGCAGTCGACGTCAAAGCAAACGCACGAGCCAACAACGACGGAGAAGACACAGCGAGAAGACGACACCGGAGAAGACACAGTTAGGATATGAAGTGAAACCCTAGCAGAGCCGATAGCGGAAGATGACGCCATTGAATTATGTGTGTATATATATATATACACATATCCTAGATGCTAATCAAAATCAATATGCTCATATAAGTAAACCCAAAAGCCTAAACTAAATAAGGAAAGGAGCAACAACCTTCACACGACACTATTGCGGTGGGTAAATATGATTTATTTTTCAATAGTTCTGTTTATTTATTGTTCTGAGTTTTCATTTTAAATGAAAAAGTACATATTTTTTTTAAAATGTTAAATGCAAGAAAAAATGAAAAAATAATGATATTTGCATGCCTATGAGACTGACCCTGAATGATTCGGGCAAGATAACGCCATGTACATGTGCAGGAAAAAAATAAGGAAATGACTAAACTTATAGTTTTTTAAAGTATATGTTTAAACGATTACTCTCAATAATAAAAAGTGTACCGTAAGTGCATGAAGAAATAAAAATGTTTTATTTACTGTTTTTTTACTCCACTATCATTCCTACAAATTATTATAAATTTTACAAAACATTTTAGAAGAAGAATTATTATAATTTAAAACCATTTACTCATTGAATAATTTAACTCAAAGTTTAAGTTGTTTACATTTTTACAGGAAAATAAGATATAGACTAGATGGACCCCAGAGATTTTGTGTACCGGCGTCGAGAAGCGTGGGAAGATAGTTATAGTAGTTCAGCTTTATTTTACGTTAAATGTAAAAGTTTAGAAGTGGATCATCTGTTGTAAAATTAACTTTTATATATTAGAATAGCCCTTGTGTTTTGCTAGATTTTATTTGATTATGAAAATGAATTACTAGATATTTTTTACCGTCCGAACGTCAATTCGTGTTTTGATTAATTTCTAGCCTCTGGGTCTGTTCGTGATACTCGTGCTAGTGAAGGAACACTTTTTTTTACCACAACTAGAGATTTGGAGCGATAAGTCCACCAGTGCATAGTTTGGCAACCGACCAAGGTCCGAGGGCAAAATACCAAGTTTTAAACGCTGTTACCAGAACCAAAGGTCTCTTGGGTAGACGACAGTATGGATTTTGTGGTTGGTCCTCCAAGGACGCAGTGGAACAATAATCCTGTGATGATTATGGTTGATAGATTCTCCAAGATGATTCATTTTGTGGCATGCCACAAGATGCTAGATAAGTCACATGTTATTGATTTGTACTTTAGGGAGATTGTGAAGCACTTCTGGAGAACCCTATGGAAAAAAATTGGCACTAAACTCTAACTCAGCTCGATAACTCATCCACATACAGATTGGAATGTCCGGTTTCAGTTGCATGGGAGAGGAAAAACAAAGAATCAAAGAATATGAAGCGAGAAGCCGGGCAGCCGAACAGAGGGGAGAGGAAACAAGGGGTTTGGAAACCAAACAGACTAGTTTACCATATAAATCAACGCGAGAGGCGGGAGCTCCCGTGCGTGCGATTAGAGCGCAAAAGGAGGTGTTGCGTATTTTGTTACTCAAAGAAGCAACATAGTGGCCACATGCGTTGTGCTTGAAGAAGAGGATAGCACCATTATTGCGTCGAGCCGTGACGTCAACCGGAAGGGGGCCGAAGCCAGAGCTCCTGTGTTGTGTGAAGGCAGAGTGGACAGTGAGCGACTTGTGGCACTAGTTACGAAAAAAGAAGATGAGGTTGAACCGAGCCGATTTCGTGAAGGAGGAAGTTTAGCTCACTAAACTGGGTTGAAGACGAGTTGAGTATCACACCCAGCCACGCGAGAAAAAATAGAGGACTCCTGTGCAAGGAAAGCTATGTTTTTTCGACCAAGATTAAGATTAAGAGTAAATAGTATATATATATATATATTATATTTATAAGATTATGATTTAAATATTTAACATAAGTCCATTTTATTCAGGTATTAAAGAAAGGTTAGGATTTCAATTTTAAATGTATTTTAGTATAAATTAATAATATTTGTTTGTTTAATCAAAATTAAAGTTTAAAGTATTGAAATCTTAATTAAACAGGACAATATAATAATAATTGATAATTAAATTAAAATATAATAATTGAATATTTTATATATTATAGATGATAACTTGATAAGAGCAATACACGCTAATAATAAGGGACGTGTTTGGCGCGGCTTTTTTGCCACAATGCGGTGGGGAAACTTCGAAATCGGTGTTTGGAATTTGCGGCAATGCCATGTTTTGGGAATAACTTCATTAAACGCGCGCAGCAAGTTCAACCCGGCGGCTGGAGGTTATTCGCAATAATATTTACCCCCCCCTCCTCTCGTATTCCGCTCTTCACTCTCCTGCCCCCCTCTCCTTTCTACGACTCTGGTGGCTATGGTTCCGTCGGGTTCCTTTTTTGTTGCGCTGGTTGTTGCGGTGAGCTTGCCTTTCTTCTCCCTCTCCCCTCTGTTCTTGGGCTCTACCCTCAGCACCTTCGATGGCTAGGGTTGGTTCCAAGCTGGTTTCGGTGGTTGTTGTGGTTAGCTTGCCTTTCTTCTCCTCTCCCTCTCCCCACTGTTCTTCGACTCCGTTTGGATCATTTGCTCTCTATAGCCTCAAGGTATTCTTTACATTTTCAAACAGGTTGATTTTGCGATTATTTGTGGTTCTTTGAGCTCAGTGATGGCTTGGTTTCTCTGTGCTTTATTTTCGTTTGATGGTTTTTAGGTGGTTGTGTAGTGATGTTGATTTTGCGGTTTTTCTTGATGCACTATTCTCTATTTGGTGATGTTGGATTTTTCTCCATAGATTTGCAGGGGAGGGCTGAAAGTGACATAAGATTTTGTTGAAATGTGGAAATTATGGTGTTGTTGGTGATACCAAAATATGGAGCTCTATTTTCTATTTGGAGATGTTGAAATATGGTGCTATGGTTGGTGGTGGTGGTGATTTTGAGTGGTTTTTGGGATTATGTTGTTAATGTTGTTTGTGTGCTATGACTTTAGTGGTGTTTGGTTTGGTGTGAAATGGTGGTATTGATCATATGGGCTATAAAATATGGAAAGAGGTTACATAATAAAAAAGTTTAAGGAAAAGCATAACTAGAGATTATGATAAAAACTAATTTAAACATAAATGGAATCAATTAAAAAAGAACTGAAAAATATAAAAAGAGTTAAAGTGATGTTCCACGGACTTGGATCCTATAAAACGAACCACGATGATTCTAAAGAATGATGAACCGAGAAATTGGATGTGAGAATGTTTGAAATGTAAAATCATTTTAAAGTTTCAACTTTTTCATTGATCAATCTAAAGTTTTATTAATTGATTTGTAAGTGTGGTGCCAGCGGTGAAAAATTCAAGGAGCTTGAAGATAGGTTGGATCATATGTTTGATGGGGTGGTGGCCACAAGTGATCAAGCATGGACACCAAGCACGTGATGGAAAGGAGTTGGATCTAAGCATTTAGAACCGAAGCAATCTGTTGGGTCCAATGAGGGGTCCAACCCCAACCTACATGAAGTGGAATCTACTAGTCGATCCAAATGTTCAGAGTTGAGAAAAAGAAAAAAGATGGTGTTTCTTTTATTAGAAGTTAGATCTCCCAAGTGGTAGCTTCATGCACCAGTGAGCCTAGTTGGTCACATGCGAATTCTATTCAATAGGTTGTAAGAATTTTGGAAGATACTTCAGAAATTGATGAGGACATATCGTTTTACTTATTCTCAATAAAGTTAAAAGACTCAACCAGAAGAGTTTTTCATGTCGATGAAAGCTGACGTAGGATGAATTACTTATGATATTACTACGACAATCGAGATGTGTGAATTTTATATTATTTGATGAACCAATTTACGTTGTTTGGATTGCGGTGTTTTTTTTTTTTTATTTGGACATCTTCAATGCACTCTCACAGGTTAGTGCGGATTAAAGGCAACCAAGAACTTTTTTTTTATAAAATTTGTTGTATTCTTGTAGTGATAGATTCGCTAGTTTATATGTTATGCTCTCTGAAACCTCACAGCAGCATAAAAATTTAATTAATTTTTTCTAGTATTCATTTTCACTAATGTTGCTTCTAAGGATATTCAGGAAAGATGAACTCGAGGAATTTCGATACCTCCAGATCATTGTACTGCTACAGCGAACAATAATGTTCATTTCTCACTTCGTGACAGCAACGTAGTTATTGGAGAAAGTTTTACAGGTATCCAAGGAGAATAACAAAAAACTATGACTTCTTTAATTGAGCGGATGGGTTGGAAGATTCCATCACAGACAGTGATCGGGCATGGAGAGTTTCCTTGGATGACCACTTATCTCGTGATATACACCAAGTGCATTTTAAAAATAAAATTATCATATTAATAATTATTATTTAATAGTCTTTTGTTTAATTTTGGTTCTAGTATTGCTGTATAGTGAGGTGTCTATTTTTATTTTGTAATGTTTGAACTAGATATTTACTTTTAAGTTTGGATTTTGCTAGCAAGAGTAGTTTTGTTATAAACAACGTTATAGAAAAGGGATAGAAAGGTCATTTATTCTGAAATAGCTACAACACAATTTTTCTAAAACTGTTAAAAACAAAATAACAGTCAGCTTATCCGCAGCAGCTTCCTGCCACAACTGTTGTGCAGCAGCTTTTAAATGAGTTGTAACCATAAAAAACAGACCATTAGCAGATCGTTTATCATCGAGATGATTACTCATATTCTTTTTTTATAGTATAATTTTATTTCTTCTCAACCAAATGCATTTACTATTACTGTTATAATATTGCCTACTGATGATTTAGCGTTCTATAAATTTTGTTCATATTGTAAGAATGACTTGCTTGCTCAATTTTATTTAAACTATCTTAGATATTGAATTTTATACAAGAATATTGGCTTATATGCAAATGAGAACGAGAAAATTATTATTAAGTGATGTCTTCATTGTATGTTTGTATATGCATGATTGATTATGATGAAATCACTCATTTATAGGACTAATGGGGAAATACTAAAATACTCATGCAAATGAAAAAGAATATTGATATGGAAGTGCATTAATTAATACAAAATTTTTAGACGGTGCTTTTGTGATAGTTTGACGAATTTATAATGATAGATGTGTTATTGATATAATTAGATTTTTTTGAATGACATCAAATATTTATATTGATTTATTAAAAGTTTAACCGGCATGTATATTACTTTCTTTTCTCTTATATTACTGTAGTTTAGGAATATGTGTCATTAGTTTGTTTAGCTCATTGTTATTCTAAAATAACTTTTCATATCAATTAAGTGATTAATAAATGAGATTTATAGGAAATTTACTTTATATAAAACACATGCAACCAGTAGCGATGTAAATTTGAATCTACTATTTTAATTTAATTTGATTAGTGATTTTTTCAATTGTTAATTGTTAAATGAATATAAAAAACTTAATTCCCACAATCCGATCTTCTGTACCCGCCTCGGTTAAATTCAAGTCTCAGGTCGAGTCGTGACACGGATGGTTAGACAAAAGTAGTGAATAGGAGCATGGGAAACCTCCTAAGGTGCTTCATAGGAAAGAATATCAAGCAGTGGAATCTGCTACTAGCCCAGGCCGAATTTGCCTACAACAGATCCTAAGGCAGACTACAGGAAGCTCTGCTTGAGTTGGTACTAGTTATTCCTACATTAGAGATTAGCGGAGATGCTAAGTCGAGAGTACAGGAAATTAAGAGGCTACACGAGGAAATTAGAAAAGAGATCAACAAACAGAATCAAAAGTACTAGGAGCGAGCTAATAAATTCAGGAGAAAGATGACCTTCCAAGAAGAATAACTAGTGTGGATCACACCGAAGGAAAAAAATTTCCTCCAAGATCGTTCATAGTAGATAGACCTTTAAAAATCTTCAAGAAGTTAAATGGCAACGCAAACAAGATAGATTTACCTGGGAATTACAACATCTTGGCTGCCTTCAACGTGGCAGATTTATCTACATACTACGAGGACACAGAAGATTCAACAAATGAGGACGATGCTCCCCCAACTATGGTAGAATGGCAAGGGTGTGAAGACAAGTGGTGAGAGCGGGAAGCCTAAACCGACCAATTAGACCGGTCCAGAAGTGGAACGGGAATTCAACCGGCCTCTTGAGAATCCGAAATTTCCACCTAACATAATTGAAACCGACTTAGTCAGCTAATAGTATTTATAGGCTTTTTATATTTTATGTCTAGTTTTGCTTTGAAATTTCTATCAAGACAGCCTCCGGCGTCCCGTTTTCTTCTCTTAGAATTGTATCTGACGATGAGAAGGTGCTCCGGCTCTAACTTGTCCCGAGGTGGTCTGTATCCTTCCTTTTACTATTTGTTGTACCCCTCCCCACCTTCCGACCTACTGCATGGAACCATCAGCCTCCCCTCTCTTGCATGTTGTTGCCATCCAAATGTCCACCTGCTTCTTGTCACGTCCTTCTAGACTACTTACCGCCTGTTGTTGCCCCTTCCCGCCCCCGTCCCTGCGTGTTGCTTTCCCTTCCAACCCATTCCCTGCTTGTTGCCGCCCCTTCAAACCCTCTTCTACTTGTTATTTAACCGCCGTATAGCCTTCCCTTAGCTGTCTTGGGGCCACCCGACCATCTATTGCTCTTGGTTTCCACCATCTAGACCCGCAGCCTATCAACTTCAAGCCTCGCCCTAAGGGATATTTGTATTTGCATCATTGTTTTCCTATTTCAAGTGGATTGTAAACCTATTTGCTTTGGAATAATAATATTTACTTTCCCTATTGTGCTTTGGGTGAACTTGACTCTGCTATCAACCACTCAACACTATCATCAATGTTAATGACAGCGATTGAATCAATGACATTCTGCATCACATGATGAGCTCAAAAATTATGATTCTACTTGCATAAGCAAAAGCGTGCAAATTTTTATAATCCAATATATATCTAGAATAAATTTTAGGAGTTTTCAGACATTTTATCATATTTATTACTCCAATAAATGTTCCCGTTTACATAATATGCTTTATATACTTTTAAATCATAATAAAAAATATATATTAAATAAGTGGGGATCTCACTGCATAGCGCCTTATATCAAGGAGCTTGCGTAAGCAGTATCTTGGCATAAGTTCAGCCAATGAGGAGCATAAGACGTTATAGCTCCGCCTCGCATGGGCACCAAGGCGAGTGCTTAGAGTGCCTTCGATGACAGTGTTGTTCAAATTAATTCTTTTCTATAGTTTAATTTCTAAAATTACCCATATCACTTTAGATTGTAGAAACTATTAGGCCTTGTTGCTCTTTTAAAGCTGTAATCGTCAAAAAATACCTGTAACAATAATTTGGAGCCGACCAAACAGTGACAATCTGGTTATTGAACATCCACTTGTATCCTTCCATCACCAATTGATGCGCACGACATATGTAGTCAATGTTATTTGAATGGTTAAATGTGGAGACAACATTTCCTCCAAACAAGAATCCTGCACCTCGAGGGCTTAAACCCCAGCCATCAACAACATCTTCCGGATCTGACCACAAGAGATCACACATAGCTCCATCATGCGGAACTTCTTGCTTCCGGTCTATTGCTCTGATCTGTATAGGAGGATCAAAATATCAGTCTCCAACATATTTGGCTGAAGAAAGAATAAAAAGAGAAGCCTCAACTTACCTGATCTAATGCAGTTATGTTAGGTGATAAACCTCCGTGAACACCAAAAATTTTATTCTCTATGAGTGCTGAAAGACTTCAAACAAACATAGACATCAATACAATCAAGCACCAATGGAGACGGATACTCCTGTTCATGAAATTGCATTACGAAGGAAGAGCCCATGCAGTACCTTAAGTAATCAAAAATATCTGTGCAATATCTCCAAACATTCACAGAACCATACTTCCGGAGGCACTCATCATAAAACCCATACACCTAATTAAAAGGAATCTTAGTGAAATGCTTGAATTGAAGATTGATCCACTTCAAAACATTATTGAAATATGAACCTGAGTGATTTGCCTGCTCTCATGATTTCCTCGAATGAGAGTTATACGATCTGGATACCTAACCTGTACAAGATCAAGAAGACGAGGGAAAAAAAAAACTTGACTGATTTATGATTAGCCACAAAAAAGCACAGTAACATCATTACAATTACAGCAACTAAATAAAAGAACAGTAACAAAATTATGAGCATCATCAATAGCCTTCTCCCAACACTGTAGGTTTGGCCTTAACCATAAAATGAAACATCCCATAGGCCTGTTTAAGTGAAACTTCACTTTATACGCTTCATAATAGTCATAAGTGGCAAAATATTTTTAATGTTTGGTTTCTCAAAGAAATATGCCCAAAAGTTTATTTTTAATGTAAATACTAGTTTGAAGCCTATGCCTCTGATCCCAAGTACATTCTGCAGAAACACGAGCAGCATCATTCCCTTATTCCATTCAACAACTTCCGACGCTTTGGGGAACTCCTCATTGCTAATTTTATGATATGGGGCTCTTTTGGGAGGGTAGAACTGGTTCAGCCAAGAGCTGCTAGGACCGGCCGGCCTATGTGGGGCTAGGTTTGGCTCCCTAAGGGAGAAACCACCCCCCCCCCGCCCTCCCCCAACCAAGTCATCTACTAGTACATATACGTTATTTTCCTGATTAGGATTTCAGTTTTGCTCCCGAATTTCCTGTCGCCGGCATCCTTTCCCATGCTAGGGTAATATTCGAGAACAGGTGGTGCTCTGACTGTATCTCAGCGATTCCTCCTCCCATCTTACTTGCTCGTTTCTCCTCCCGTCTATCGTCCCACTATACCGAAAATCTCCTTCCTACACCCCTATTGTGCCCGCTCTTCGTGCTTGTCATTGCTACGCCATTCCTTCCAGCCGGCCCGTGACTGTCGTGACCCTCTTCTAACTTCCGAATTTGTTGTCGCAACCCTCTCCTCCCTTCTACTGTTGGTTGCTGCTCCACCAAGCTGTCTACATGCTTCCTACCGCCCCTCCAAATCATCCCATACTTGTTCAGTCACTGCACATCATTTTGTCCTCGCCCTAGGGTGTCTGTGTGGGTTGCTTATCAACAAAAATATTTCCTTTCCATTTGTAAATTGGGGTTAACTCTAGTACCATCCCCATAAAGGTCAACTGGTCCTAGCAACACTTGGCTGAATTAGTTTTGCGCTTCTCTAGTCGATTATGCCCTCCCCAAGGAGCGACGCATCAGTTTCTGTTGATGACCTAACTGTCAATGCACATCCTCCACGATCCGTCTTGCTTGGGTAGCATCAGGGTGGGGACAACACACAGACTGAGAGGTTTAGCAACATTCTCCCCTCACAGAGCCTTTGAAAGATGATGAGTTATAGTGAACCGATACAGCTCAGGCCACCTTCAATACACTAAAGGAGAAGGTGACTCGAGCACAAATTTTGGCATTACAAGACTTCAATCAGCTATATGAGGTGGAGTGTGATGCATCCAACATCGGAGTAGAAGCAATACTAAGCAGAGAGGCCACCCCATAACATTCTTCAGTGAGAAGTTGAATGATTTCGAGAGAAAATGTTAGACGTACGATAAAGAGTTCTATGCGATCGTGAGAGTCATTGATCACTGGAGTCACTAACTACTAATGAGTGAGTTCACCTTATTCATGGATCACGAGGCTTTAAAATACTTGAATAGCCAGAACACTGAAGAACCGACAAGCGCCTAGGGTGTTCTTAGCATCATTCCATTTAATGCTTAAGCACAAGGCGGGCAACTAAAACAAAGTAGCAAATGCACTAAGCCGCAACACTTTCTGATTACTTCGCTGCAAACTCGGATCGCAAGCTTCGAGGTAGTGAAAGAGTTATATAAGATAGATGAAGATTTCAAAAGGATCAGAGCAATGTAAGAAAAAGCCTACTGAGAGTGCCTTAGAGTTGATGGATACATGTTCCACTAGAATAAGTTGTGCATTCCAAGATGTTCGCTAAGGGAGTTTATTATTCAGGAAAGCCACGGTGGAGGACTTGCAGAACATTTTTGGCAGGGATAAGACTCTTGCACTCGTGAGAGAAAACTTTCATTGGCCTCAATAGACGACAAATGTGGAGTAGCACGTCAGGCAATGCCAGATTTATCATATGGCCAACAACAGGGGAAGCGGGCCACAAAGCAAGGCTATACACTGCATTACCAGTGATGGAGACCCCGTGGGTGCATGTCAGCTTGAAGTTTGTGGTGAATCTCTCAAAGACGCAGTAGAACAAAGATTCTATAATGGTTGTGATGATTGATTCTCAAAGATGGCACATATCGTACCCTGTCATTGAACGTTGCATGCATCGCATGTCGCTGATTTGTACTTCAAGGTGGTTGTAAGACAATACGGGATAAACAAGACCATCATTTCCGACAAGGATGTGAAGTTTATGGAGGACCATATGGGTGAAGTTGGGCACCAATCTTCAATTCATTTCAGCAGTTCACCCAGCCGAATGATCAAACAGAGGTAATGAATACGAGTCTAGTTTGCTTACAACAGATCCGTGAATCAAACCACAAGACGCACACCATTTAAAAGTGTGTGTGGGCACAAACCAGTCATGCTACTTGACTTGATACCTCTCTTGCTGACATAAGAGATTAGTGAGGATGTTGAAGAACGAGTACAAGAGATTCAGAAGCTCCACAAGGAGGTTGGGAAGGAAATCACTAAGCAGAACCGCAAGTACCAAGCATAGGCAAATAAGACTAGAAAAAAATGATTTTTCAAAGAAGGGATAGTGTGGATCCGGTTGAAGAATGAAAAATTTCATAGGAGCGTTCAAGAAGCTCAAGCCCAGAACAAATGGACTTTTCTGAATCATTAGGAAGTTGAACGATAACGTCTATAAGATCGACCTACCCAAAGACCGCAATGTCTCTGCTACTTTCAATATGGCAGACTTAACTCCGTGCTACGAAGAACCAGAAGCTTAAACGAATGAAGTCGAAGCTCCCCCAACCACAAGAGACGGACGTCGGGCTCCTTGGAGAGGGTTGAACTTGTTGGAGAAGCACAGAACCGGTTTAGCCAAGAGTTGCTTGGACCGGTATATATATATCTATATATATATATATATACATCTATGTATCTATATATATATACATCTATATATATGTATATATATATACATCTATATATGTTATTTTATTGGTTAAGGTTTAAGTTTTTACTTCTGAATTTCTTGTCGTCGGTGTTTTTTCCCAAGCTATAAGTGTATCTGAGGACAAACAATGCTTTGGCTGTATCTTGCTCCACAATGGTGTAATCTCCGCAATTCCTCCTCCTGTCAATTCTTACCTGCTCGCTACTACTCCCTCCCATCATCCCGTTGTGCCACAAATCTCCTTCCTACGCCCTTTTGCACTTGTTTTTCCTGATTTTTGTTGCTACCCTCCCCCCTTTTCCAGTTAGTTAGTGACTGTCATAACCCTCCAACAACAATCCTCTCCTCCCTTCCACTGCTGGATGTCGCTCCACCAACCTGTCTACCTGCTTCTTGCCGCACCTCCATATCATCCCATACTTGTTGTCAAATCGCAGCCCACCATTTTGTCCTCGCCTTATGTTACTTTGTTCCTATTTACGAGTCCTTGTTGTAGCACTTCCGATTATCAGCAATAATATCTCCTTTCCATTTGCAATTTGGGGTTAACTCTAGTATTCTTTTATCATCATTTCATTTTAAGATTTCTTAATTCAACATCATATCAAGGCTACAAAAATGAAGATGAATTCGACAACGTGTTTAACACCAACTTCGACAGTCACATGTAAGATATTTTTTAATGTTTAAATGTGGTGTCATGTGAGCATAGCAATTGTGTAATGATTCATACGCTTTATTTTAAATTGAGGTCATTTAATGGAGAATTGAATCAAGGATCAAAGAGAGATTTGAACAAGGTTCGATCTATTCACAAAACTTAATCAAATATGGCATGAACCTAGTTGTAAATTTGTCCAAACCTTGTTCGAATATTATCCAAACATGGTTCAAACTTTCTTCAAACCTTGTAAGGTTCAAACAAATGTAAAAAAGGTTCAAACCATATTCAAACATGGTTCAGACAAACTCCATATATGTTTGTAACCATAAATCCAGCCTTGTTCAAAACATTTAGTGACTTGTATTTATATTCTGAGCAGTATTTTCTAAAAGTGAATCAAATACCAAGATCCTTGTGTTGTGTAATGAAGAATGAAAAGACGACATACAAATCAGTCGGACAACTACTAAGAAATAGAGCAAAGTATTGATGGTTCGAAGCAATATTTTTCTGAAATAATTTATCGATTTTATATATGTAATTATAAAAAGTGATAAGAACCAATTAAATTTGAAGCTAAACATGAAGCATCACTTTGGTGGAGCACAATAAAAGATATCAATTCCTCCAATAGAGACAGCGATAAAATAAGATCTTGAATTATTCTTGAATAAAATGTTCATATCTATTAACTTTGATTTTCCACTTGTGTGTCTACTGCTCCAAGAAATATTTCAACTACAAATTATGATACAAATAAAGATGATGCAAGGTAAGTCAGTCCATTATTTTCCATTGATTTAAGAAATTATAAAATTAATGTCATGGACATAAAAGATGCACAGAAAAATAATGCTATAGACATGTGAAATATAGATGATGGTAGCTTTATAGACGTTTTACCAAAATGTCCATTTAGAGATTACAGCACAACTTTGATATTACCCTAGAATTAGTAAGAATGAGCTCTAATTTTTCATGTGCCTTAAAACTGAAAGCATCAATTCGTGACAAGGAGAATGCATAAAAAACTCCTATCCTATACGGGTTAGTGTTCGAAAGTGTGTTTAATTCAATATCTAATGATATAATGACCTCATACTCAAATTTTTCCTCAATTTATTTAAAAGTTAGACAACTTTTTAGAGAAAAAATAAGTTAAAGAAAAAATTAAATCTATATACAATGAAAGTAAACTTTCAATTCAAGATGAAGAAATTAGGAAAAAACATTTGATATGACTGTAACACTCCTAAAAAATGTTTATGAAACTTGTGCGTTATAATGCTGGCATGCACAATCAAGTATATTTCAATCAAAATCCATCGATCATAACATATTTGAACATTGGATTGAGCATATAATCACGGAGAAGCTTATTAGATTTGACCTTAGTTTTAAGTAAAGATCAAAATACTGTATGCAAAGAAAAAGACTTGCTGGTATTTTGAGCAAGCTATCACGTATATAAGAGGGAATTTTAAGGCATGGTTTTAAACATTACCATCATACTTAATCATGCCAAACAAGAAGAATAAAAAAACAATTATTGATTTCTTGGTCGAGATTTTGATTGCATATGTGGTGGAGAGGGGGCTGCGAGTTGGGCCTTGCGATTTTGTAGGCAGTTCCAAAAGGTGCTAAATAAGTGTGGGAGGCTTAGGCTATTGTTCGATAGGATCGATCAAGAAGAAAACCCAATTTAAAAGCCGGCCTAGTAAGATGATGGCCAAGATGTCAAAAACACAAGATTTAAGTTTCAAGTCCTTGCAATGGATGAAAAGTTAACTCCATAGCTTGAAATCATCTGCAAATCTTAAAGGAATGTGTCAATTTTTTTGTAAGAAGTTAAAAGATTTTATATAGCTTATTGATATTTTTAAAGATTTATAACCAAAGTAAGTCATGCAAGAACCCAACCTCGACAACAGCAAAAAGCAAAATGTTTGACATTGAAAAATAAATTAAGTGCCAGGAAAAAATAGAGAATACCCATAGAGGTGATAGAGAGATGTCTCAAGATTAGATCTGGAGTTGATCCTAAATTTTCAAGAAATTTCGATGGATCAAAAACTTTGTGAAATAAGATTAAAAAAAGTTTAGAACATGCCTTGGCTGACCATACAAATAGAGATTTGGCTATGATTTTATCTATGAAAAGATGGAAGACATGTAATACAGGATTCCCATAAAAAAATAAGAAAAGTGATTGCAAATAAAATGATAAGGTCTACCACTCATCAAAGAGGTGGGGTGAGAAGACTACAAGTCTCCTCTTGCATAGGATGACCACCAAGCCTCCACACCCTCAGAGAACCTCCAAATTTTGAATTCAATTAGCAAATGATTAAACATGAAGTCCCTTACTAATCCGAATGTAAAAAAGAAGGAAAATAAAAGGAGGAGAGAAGAGGAACAACCCTTTAAATTGAATTGAGAAGGGAGATTTCCAACACTTTTAGCCACAAGGATGAGAAAAGTAACGAATTAATTAAATTTCATGTGCAATTAAATAATTTTCCATTAATTTAGACTTTTCTTTCAGGATTTAAAAATTAAAATCCTATTAAGATTTAAATTTCATTTTTTCCTCTACATATACTTATAAAGATAAAATGCACATAAAATCATAAAAACTATATATATAAAAGTAAAAATGCTTAAATTTTGAAAAAAATCTAAGGTAAGTAGTTATTCATGCTCATGATGATAGGTCAATTTTTCTTATTATTTTAGCTCCTTATGATTTGAGCCTATGTTACATGTGCCACATAATTTTCCTACCCCTTAAAGAACTCTTTTTTTAGGAGTGAAATTTGCTAATCCTCCACAATATCATGTGTCATTTTTTTCCAAATCAGCACTAGTAATCCAAGTGTCATTGATAGGTGGCTCGCTAGTTTGTCTTTCCACCTTACTAGAAACCAGCATTCTCCACTATCATTAGTTGGTGCCTTGTCTGTCAATACGTTCTCCATTTCAAAGATATTAAGTTGAATGTCCAGCAGTATTTGGTTGCTTTTTCCACCTGCAAAAACGTTAGTCTCTAATTTCTTATGTAGCATAGTTCCCTAAAATATTAATATATCTTCAGTATTAAAACAGGATTGATAAAACATTATTGGAGGTAATTCAAGAAAATATAAGATCCAATTTTACTAAGAATTTTAAATGACCCATATGTCGTTGTATAGAGCATTTTGATTTTGGAGATATTTCTTTTAGGTCGGATACAAATCACCACATAATCACTTTCATTATATTCTTTTCCAAATTAATCTCATTTACAGAATTGGAATACTTAAAATACTACTTTGATCAATTTATTTTTTAATACTTTCATGTAAGAAAAAAAATCTCAAACAAATATCAATATAGAAATAGAAAATGCATGCATAGAAATATCACTATGCCAAGAGATCTTATATAATTAAAATTATATACTGTCTCAAAATGAGAGTATTTTATGATTTTTGAGAGAGTGTTGTTATAAGAAAATTCAAAAGTGACTAAGTGTGCAAATCTTGATTCCCTATCCTATTCCCTATTAAGCATCTTTATACAATTCCTAATGATATATTCGCTACCTCAAATTTACCATATATTTGGGGGTAAATATTGAAGAAAAGTTAAGCTTAGTCTCTATTAGTTTTCATAATAACTTCAAGAAAAAAGAAATGAATCAAACATCTCTATCATATACCATAATGTTGGGCAAATCATGAAGTATCATTATCTTCATGAAAAATATCCTAAAAATACGAGATGAATAATTTCTTTTATTGTAAGACAGAAATGAGCCATTTTAAAATATATATATACTAACACAGAATGATATTAGCTCCTCTAGATGCCGTAGGCAATCCTAACACAAAGCCGATATATATGTTCTCCAAGGGTCGATGGGACAAAGGCGAGGCATTAGCATGTCTGCAAGTGTATCACTCCAAAACAAAACTACCATCCTCTCTCTTAACAAAAATCTAAGAAAATTTGCTCTCCATCAAACATATCAATACTGTTTTTAATATCGTAAACCCTACCTAAACGTCCTACAATCCCTCATAAAAGCAATTCTAAAATTAAGTAATCTCTAAGTGAAGTATTAGAGAGGCAGAGCTACTTTTCTTACACAACTATCCATAATGATTGCAAAGGAGCTCAATAAAGAATAAAGCTTTTCTTTAAGCTCAATCTATGTGATATGAAAGTCAGAACACAAAAGATAAGCCTCCTTAATTCTCAAAATCAGTAATCTAAAGTTATATTTGTGATTTTTATAACTATTCTAGATAAAAAATTGCAGTTTTTTATTTAACCCCAGGCGCATATTTGAAAATAAGTGTGATCTTGTAGAAACTATCCATATGGCACCTTCGTGGCTTGACTTTTTCTAGGTACAAATAAATTTAACAGTTTGATGGCATGTATGGAGTAAGTACTCAATAAGCAAACAATAGTATCTCCAATGCCAATGCGACTGAATGATAGCATAGAACTCTTTATCTTAAGTAAAATGTCTTTTTTACCATCATTTAGTTTCTCGCTAAAGAAGGCTATACGATAATTTTCTCTACTCAAAACTCTTCCAAAACCTACTCTAAACCTGAAATTCCTTTAAAAAATCAAGCAATTTCAAAGCAGGTGAAGAGTATAAGGACCTTAATCTGATTAAAGGTCATTTGAGAACTAGTGGTCAACTTAAAAATGTCCTTAATTGAGGTGTTAGTGAGAGGGAAAATTATACTATTGAATTGACAGATATATCTCTTATAAAATGTAGCCAAGCATCAATAAATAACGTTGGAATAGGCCATTTTGTGACTTTCACTTCAATAAAATCAGGCTTGTGTCCAAAAGTGTTATAGAACTCAAGAATGTGACATATTGACTCACGAAAAGACATTTCTCCAAAGTAACGTACATTGACTTCCCTAAACTTCTCCAAAATATATCAAAAATGATAGAGGTAAAGATCTCTATCAGGACTGAATATGGGAATCATCAAAGCAACTCACTAGAAATAAGCCAATAAATGATTTTAATACAATATTAATAATTCTCATAATATACTTATAGCATTAGACAAATTGAAGGGCATTATAAGCCATTTATACAGTTCATCAAGAATTTTAAATGTTGTCCTCTACTCATCCCCCAGACTAATCTAATTTGGTGGTAACCACTCTTAAGAATCATCTTTTCAAAATATTTGGCTTTAGAGATCAAATCTAGCATATCAGGTCTAGGTATGGGGAACATATGATTGATGGTGATAATATTGATAGCTTTGTTATCAATACACATCCTCCTTGAACCACCTTGCTTTGGTGTCAATAAAGCATTGTCCTAAATGAAGCCTTTTCTAAGTAACTCTTCAACCTGCTTTATTAACTCAACATGTTCAAACTAGTTCATCCTATAATGTGAAAGGTTTGGTACCCGGCAACACAAAACAAGAACTATACCTCATTGTATATCTCTTAGTGGAATAAGCTCATCTAATAAATCCTTGGAGCAAATCTGAATACTAATCCAATAAAAAAGACCACTATAATGATAGCAAACTTAGTGTGATTAGGTGCGGCTTCCTTCACATGAAAAGGATTAAGGTTGAATACAACTTGAAATTATAACCAAAATTTTTAAATCTCATAGTTTCCTTAGAACACTGGTTATCATCATACAAGGACAACTTAGCAATAGGCAGCTTGAAGCAATACTCTTTAAAATTTTAATTTAACTTAATAAATAAATTACCTGTTTACTACATCTGCGATGCAGTTGTTGTTCGAGTAGAGCTCCCACCATCCTAGAAGTAAAAATCAGGATTATCCCCTAGTTTGCTCTCATTTGAATTGAACAAGAGAGACAAAGAGAACATGAGAAGTAGAGAAGTAAAGAGAAAGAAACAAAGCCTCAAGAAAGAAGAAAAGAAGAAGCTCTTGCCTTAATCGAAGAAGAAGAAGAAAAAGAAGTGGAAGAAGAACAAGAAGAAGAAAGGGGAGAATCAAGAGCTTATTTGCACATGTACGCTATGAGCGGCTCAGGCGACTGCTCACGAGCAACGAAAACATGGGAGAAAGCAGGCAAGTTGCACGCAAGGAAGGCCGAAGTCATCGCAGCGCAAGGAAAACCGAGATTTCCTGCATGAGACAGAAGAAGATAAATCGTGCGGTTTTCCATGTCGTATGAAATTATCGTGTCCTAATCGAGCGAAAGAGGAGAACATGCAACTGAGAGAAAGAGGAGATCGTGCAGCTTGCAAGACCCTACGACATAGCTCCTTAAGCTCCCAAAACAACCCTTAACTTCCCACAAAATTAAGGCATTCGAGTGAGCTCCTACTGCTCCAGGTGCAAGAATCGATGGTCAAAGAAGAGAATTATGTTCAACTTTTGGTAGGATTTCCGAAAAACTAAAATATAAGATTTTTATGTTTTATGAATTTTGTAAGTTTTGATAGAAATTTCAAAAGCCCTATATTAACTTAATTAAATTTGTTATTTATTAAGGAATTTGGCGAGAAGACTAAAGCATAAAGGAAGATGAGTTTTTAGATATTAAATCCATATATAATATTCAACGCATATTTGTATGGTTATGTAGATTATGCAAAACGATATGTCAAAAAGAAATTTAAGACGCTTACCAGATCAAAATGTTTGAAATTTTAATTGATTTAACTGTAATATATAATTGAATTTCTTAAAATAAATTGATAGAATAGTTAATATTTAGAAATATGTATTAATTTAGTACTTGTGTGAATACAAAATAACAATTCAAGTGCATAAATTAAAAGCAAAAAATATTTAACTTATTTAGGGTAGATTTAAGATGAAAATTTTATCAAAAATATGATACATGCCAGTAAAAATCAATGTGAGCTATAGGAGAACCAAAGGACTAGACTGACCAAGAAAATGATAGCATAGTGCATTCAACAGATGGGTACATATATTTTTATTTTAAAATAGTTATTCTTATTTATAAATTTAATTGCGACTGCTTTTACTACTTTTAATATTTCTTATAAAAATATAAATTTCATGCTTTCAATTGTTAAATAAAATATATGCATTCATATGTAGAGTCGCACCAAAATGGTACTGCCTGGGGATGCAATGTACTCATACATGTAAAAAGAAAATGAAAATGATTGTTTATCTTTTTAGTGCGTTATGAAAAAATTTAAATGTTTAAATTTATATACATTTAAACGGTGACTCTCACTGACTTGTATTGTAATTAAAATGAGTAAAAGTAAACAGAAAATAGAATTCCTTATTGTCTCATTTTACTGCTCGCAGACTTTTTACTGTTTACTATATTCTTTTCAAAATAATTTTTAAAATGAGAATTATTAGAACTTAGAAAAATTTTACTCACTGAGCAGTTTAACTCACAACTTCGGTTGTTAATATTTCAGGAAAATCTGCTATAGAATAGTTAGATCCTAAAGAGTATGTGTCCAGATGTCAAACAACTCGGGCATTATATTTTAGTTTTATTTACTGACAGTTATGAAAATTTAAAATATGTATGAAGTGTTTGTATATTAAAGTTTTGTGAAATAGAATAACTCTTTTGTGTTTTGGATTATATTTCATTATGAAATAAAAATATTTAAATAGTTTCCTCCGCCTGACTCTTTGTTCTTGTCTTAGTTTTTAAACTTCTCGGGTTAAGTCGTGATAAGGGTGGTTTCAGAGACCAACCCAAATCTAGGACTATTAAGAAAATGATCACAAAAGAATCATTAGAAAAATCATTAATTGTCATTAAGAGAGTCAAATAATAATTCTAATATTTGTGATAATAATTTTAATATCTCAAGGCAATGGATATGAATTAAGAGGATATGATAAAAAAGTTCAAGAGACACGAACTGATGAACAGCAGAATCTGACACCTCCAACACTTACTAATCTCTCATCCAGTGTTGTTAGTGTGATCCCCCATCTAGTGGTGCTAGCGTCCACATGGAAGAATTTAATCAGATGATGGCAGCAATGACATGAGTGATTCAAGATTCTCAGACTCAAGTGTAGTGGAATGGCGTCGATGCATAAATAGCTGAAGCTCTTCCAGGATATGATAACGCAACTATTTTTAGGAGTCGAAGAGTCATTTAAGGCTGAGAACTAGCTATTGCAAATCGAGAAAATTATTAATAGCTTGCCTTGTCCTCAAGAAAGGAGTTCAATTGATCACATTTGCTTTCGAGGGAGAAGCAGAGAGGTGGTGGCATGGGCATCTATTGGAGAATTTTGAGGCACAACACAACAATCCTATCTAGTGGAAGATCATACCCTACCTTGGACCAGAGACCCCGGATTGATATAAGGACAGGTGCTCCACCTCCAAAGAGAAGTTTTGGTAGCTAGAGGCAAGCTGAGTCTTCATGTTAAACTCCAGCACATAGTTAGACCCGCTAGAGTGTGCAGCCTCAAGTATATGGTATATACACTAACTCAACATGAATTAATTGACTCACCATACGCCATCAAATGTATTTTTATTTCAATAGCTCTACCAAATTTGTATTTATTTCTACAATTTTATTATTTTTTATTATAAGTATCATATTTATTTACAAAAAATTGGTCATAAATTTCTTAGATATTAGAACATTGCATTCGTTTATTTCTAAAGAATTTCTGAAATTTGAATGATTGATCTCATCCAAGATGTCTAATGTCTTATCAATCATTCTCCGAGTCTTGCATAATGACTAATAGAAACTGTTGGCTGAACTTGATCATCTTTAGTAGAAACTTGAAAGCAAATTTAATAATATTACCACGAAATGGATTTAAAGTATTCAAGGGATGGATTGATTATTTAACAACTTTATAACTATAGATTCCTCTAAATACGTAGTCAAATTTAATATTCTTGGAGTATATGAATTCAATTTTGTGGGAGATAGATAAGTCCTATCTATGATGGTTAAACTTGAGCATCAGAAGCCGAGTGGGTTGTTGCAATTGATGTCTATAGTAGAGTAGAAATGGGAGGACATTGCTATGAATTTGTGATGGAGCTATCTACATCAAAGCAGGGGTCATGATGTTATATGGGTGACTATTGATCGTCTGACTAAGTCTGTAAATTTATTGTTTATTAGATAGATAAATTATGTGGATAAATTCGTAGAATTTATGTAGATGAAATTGTATGGTTGCATAGAGTCCCAAAGTCAATTGTATCAGATCGAGATAATGATTTCACATCAAGAATGCAGAGGAAAATTCAAAAGGCTTTGGGCACATATCTAATGCTCGGTACAACTTTTCATCCTCAAACAAAAGGTCAATTGAAAGGAAAGATCTAGAGGTTAGATGATCTAGTTAGAATTTCTGTGTTTGATTTCAGTAAAAAATGAGAAGTGCCTAAACCCTTGATCGAATTTGCCAACAACAATAGTTTTCAAAACAACATTGGTATGGCTCCCTTAGGAAGCCATGCATGAAAGAAAATACAGAACACATCTTTATTGGACATAAATGGGTGAAAGGAAGATAATTGGTGTTGAGTTAGAGGATGAAATGACTAAGAAGATCAAGCTAATGCGTGATAGACAGAGAGTAGTTTAGGACATGCAAAGAAAGTACTATAATGTTAAGCACCGACAAGTTGAATTTGAGGTAGGAGAGTTTATTTTTCTGAAAGTCAATCCTATGAAAGGTGTTAAACGACTTGGAAAGTTTAAGCCCACCTAATATTGACCCATATGAGATTTTGGAGAAGATTGAGAAAGCGACTTATAGGCTTACCCTACCAGCACATATATACAGGGAACATAATGTGTTCAGTATCTTCTTACAGCATAAGTATATTGTTGATTGGACTAGCAAGCTTTTCACAAACCTCAAAGAAATTCAACCAAATCTGCCAATTATGGAGGAGCTAAAAAGAATCATAGATTATGACATGAAAGAACTAAAAAATAGAGAGATTCATTTTGTTCGTGTATTATGGAAGTACTGAACAAAAAAAGAACTTGCTTGGGAGGAGTCAAAAAAGAAAGAAAGATATCCGCACATTTTCAATTGAGGTATGAACTTTGTTCCTGTATTATAAATTTCAATGACGAAATTTTTATAAAGGATATTGTAATAATACCCTTTTAAATTTTAATATAGCTTAATAAAAATATATGTTTACGACAATCGCAATGAAGATGTTGTTTGAGTAGAGCTCCCACTGCCTGCAGAAAGAAAATAGGACTATTCCCTCATTTTCTCTCATTCGAGCTGAACGAGAGAGACAAAGTAAACGAGAGAAGCAAAGAAAAAGAACAAGGTGGAGATTAAGTTGCGAGAAAGAAGAACAGAGGAAAAAACCCATGCCATAATCAAAGAAGAAGATGTTAAAAAGAAGAAAACGATGAGTAAAGGGGAGAAGCATGAGCTTACCTGCAAATGTATGTCATGTGCAGCACAGTCGACTACCCGCGAGCAACGAGAAAAGAGGAAGAAGAAAGCGAGCCGCATGCGAAGGAAGGGCAAAGTCATCGCAACCAAATTTGCGTGCAAGGAAAATTGAGGCTTCCTGCATGAGGGAGAAGAAAATAAAATATGGCTTTCCTTATCGTGTGATAATTCCCGTGCCTTAACCGAAAAATGAGGAAATTGTACGGCTTACAAGGCCACACGGCCGATCTCCTTAAGCTCCCAAAGCAACATGAAGCTTCTTTCCGACAAACTTGAGGCGTTTAACTGAGCTCCTACATGCTCCGAGTGCATGAAATGACGAACAGAGGAGAAAATTGTTTTCATCTTTAGATATGATTTCAGAAAACAAAAATTTAAGATTTTAAAGTTATATGAATTCCGTAAATTTTTATAGAAATTTTAGAAACCCTATATTTAAATTAAATTTTGTAAAATTTTTTTTTAGGAATTTGAGGAGAAAGCTAAAGTAGAAAGGAAGATGACTTTTAATCATTGTATAATATTACATTACATGCATATTTTTATGGTTACGTAGATTACGTTGGCAATATGTCAAAGCTTACCAAATCAAAAGGTTTGAAAATTTCATTGATAATTATAATATATAATTGTATTTATTAAAATAAAATAATGGAATAGTTAGTATTTAAAAAAAAGTATTAATCAAGTACTTATATAGAATATCAAATAACAATTCAATTAGATAAATTACAAGCAAAAATGTTTAAGTTATGTAGGTTAGATTTAAGATGAAAATTTTAAAAAACTTATAACAGTGGCTAATAGAAACCAATGTGTTACTATAGATGCACCAAAGGACTTACTAGCCAGGAAAATGATAGCAGACTAAATTAAACATATGGGTAATATTTGTTTATTTTACAATAGCTCTGCTTATTTATGAATTTAATTGCAACTATTTTTACTACTTTTATACTTCTTTTAAAAATATAAATTTCATATTTTTCAAATGTTAAATAAAAAAAATAAAATATGATATATTCATTCATATGTGGAGTCACCCCTAGATGGTCCGGGCAAGAGATGCAATGTATTCATGCACGTAAAATGAAAATAAAAATGAAAATGATAATGATTGCTTACTTTTTTGGTAGATATTTAGTATCTGTTTAAAAAACGACTCTCAATGACACGTATTGTAATTGAAATGAATAAAAATAACCATAAAATTGATTTTACTATTGTTTCATTTTTACAACACACGGTCTTTTTACAACTTACTGTGTTTTTCAAAAAATAATTTTTAAGACGATAATTATTTTAATTTAGAAAGATTTTACACACTGAATAGTTTAACTCACACCTTCAGCTGCAAATATTTTTCAAAAAATTTTGTTATAAATTAGATGGATCCTAGAGAGTAAATTTACAAACGCTGGGGAGCCCAGGTTTATAGGTATTACCTGTTAGTTTTATTTTTTATTAGTTGAAATATATACAAATAGCTTATAAATTATTTTT
Source organism: Phalaenopsis aphrodite (assembly GCA_003013225.1). Taxonomy (NCBI): domain Eukaryota; kingdom Viridiplantae; phylum Streptophyta; class Magnoliopsida; order Asparagales; family Orchidaceae; genus Phalaenopsis; species Phalaenopsis aphrodite. The sequence continues at coordinate 486,473 of NEWO01000456.1, read as the reverse complement.
TTATAAAATAGAATGACTTTTTTGTATTTTGGATTATATTTAATTATAAAATGAAAGTATTTAGATAGTTTCTTTTATCCGATTATTTGTTCCCATCTTAGTATTTCAAGCTTCCGTACCAGATTGTGACACAGTACAATCTAAATTAATTAAATTTAATGACCCTTTTTTGATTGATACATAAGTTGTAATGTCAAATGTGGGCTTATGTGGAAGAGTTTTGGCTCATCTAGCTAAATGTAACACATGTTGGTTGATTAATACATGGCACATCAAAAGGGCCAATAGAAGTAGCTCAAGCAAGGAAATTTATAATTTGTAAGATAAAAACCTTAGCCACAGTTCTCATGTAGATGCTGCAAATTTATAAGCATTTTCATGGATTAGCAAGCATTTGAAAAGGGTTTGCATAACGTAAAATAAATTTAGAAACTTCTGCCTCGACATATTTAGAGTACTCATATGCTCAACTATAACATTTGAAAATTCTATTGCCTTCGCACAGCTTCTAAAACAGGTTTAAGCCTGTTTTTAAGGGTTTATATTTGCCATATATGCTAATCTCAACCTACCAAACATATTTAGCTCGAGTCAAAATAAAAGGATGGTTAAAATAAATTGAAGTCATTAGAGTTAAACAATGATCAAACTATAGTAGATTAATACAATAAAATTGTTAGGATCTAGTTAGGTTAATTGGTTCAAACGAGACCAATATTGCTAGGATTTAGCCAACCAAGATAAGTTTAATAAACTACGTCGAATGGATTTCTTATGAGAGGGTGAACACAATGAATTAATCTTCATCTTAAAAAGTTTTTTATTTGGGATTTATCAAATTTTAGGAAGATGATTGATAATTTGGGTAGCAAGTACATCTATTTATATAATTTTCACATTAAATTTTTATGATATGGTTGACTCCAATTGAGGCCGAGTAAGCCCTTGCTCAAAAAGTTGCCACCCTCACACATATAATGAAAGATTTGTGCAATTTATTCTACCGTACAAAAAATGAATGTACGCTTAATTATCATTAATAAATTACTGATAGTTTCACAACCTGTCTTAGGGCTTGAAATTAACCAAGACGGAAAAGGATAGTTGGATAATGGAAATTAAATTTTTATATGCATCTACAATTTAACAGATGAAATAACCTTTAAACAAAATAAATTAAAGCAGTGTATTTATGTTTACCTTGTTGATGGTTTTCTGCGTCGTCTATACAGGTTTTATCTTTTATCTTTAATATTTTAATCAATTAAATTAACCTGAAATGCTAATTTACAATAACTGTGACTCAAGCAAATCAGTGAATACTCATACTTTTAAACTACAGTAATATACGAAAAAAAAAAGTAAAAAACATATTTAAACTTTTAATAAATCAATATAAACATTTAACATACTTTTTCAATGAATATATAATAACAATATCATACCAATATAATTTTATATCAATACAACAGTCACAAGAGCACCATCTAAAAATTTTATCATTTAAGATATTTCAACATCAATATCTATTTTCATATATATGCACGACTACCTTAATTTTCTCACACTAATACTATCAAAAGATGACTTCATCATAATCAGTCATGTACATACAAGCAATTTATCAAAATCACTATTTAATAAAAATATATTTCATTCTCATTTATGTATCAAACAAAATACTTACAAATCACTTAAATAATGTTGTGCACACATCATTCATACAATATGAAAAAAATTCACTGGAATTCAAAAACATGAGTTTGCAGTAATTTCAACATAACTAATGATTACCAAAAAATGCATTTGATCTAGAAGAAGCAAAAAATCACCATAGTATAAGAATATGATTACTCACCTAGATGATAATTAATTTATTATTTGATTTGTCGTGATGTCAACTTCTAAATTAAAAAACTAACATAAACATGGTATTTGTGTTATTAGAAATTTAATTTATATACTAATATAATAAATTATTATTTTAATTAACTATTTAAGTACAAAATTTTCATTAATATTTAAAAATAAAATTCTAATCAAATATTTTAATTAAAGTTATAAAAACTTGCTCTTATAAGTCTCGGTTAAGCCCTAATTCGAGTCACGCGACTTCTGCTCCATCTATTGCACGCACACAAGTTCTGACTTCGGCATGGCTCGATTTAAGCCATGCAGAATTGCTCATCTTATTCCCTCACACAAAACTGTGCCTCCTCTGCACATAGTTGCTTGTTCTTCTCCTCCTTTCTTCCTCTCAACAGTGTTGCTCTTCCCCTTTCTCATTCTTTGAGCGCGCAAGAACTCCCGCACTCTCCCCCTCCATTGTACAATAGTAGCACCGCCTCCTCGGCTCAACACTGACGCAGCTCCTTTGCTTCTTCTTTCTGTCGGCAACACAGACCCAGCAATGCAACCCTCAACGTTGACGTTTGACTCTCCTGATAAGTTCTTGTCTCCCTCACAAAACAACTTATAAGACGAACTCATATTTTTAGCTTTCAATCTCTTCGCTTCATCTCCCCTCTATTCGTTTTCCCCGAATACTCGTTTTTCATTCTACGGTTCTTCTTTGTATCTCCCCTAGGTAACCGAAAAAGGGACTATTACACTCTTGCCCACTTACAAAAAATTTCATCCTCAAAATTTATAAATAGATCTCAAGCAAGTCAACATTAGTTATTCATGAAACTAGAGTCATCTATGAAAAGTAATCACTATAAAGGTAAAGACTCGATACAAGGTGACTCAATTATACTTTAGATAACAATACAAAGATAGTGAAACAAGAAAACATGCTAGAGAATACGAGAAACTCATCAAACTTCATCACCTTCAGCAGCAGTATGTTCTTCAGACTCACTTTGAGTAAGGGAATAAACTTGAGGTCGAACCAGTTGGCTTGGTTGACCTTAGGTAGGAGCTGAAGCTATAGACCTTTTTTTTGTCCAATAACAGTCTTTTGTGAAGGAGCTTCACCTGATTTCTGATCTTCACCGCTCTCCTAGCTAAGAGATGGACAATATCTTGCTATATGACTAGGCTGACAACACCAAAAACAAGTGTCAAAGTCCATCAAGCATTCACCTTTATGTTTTCTTCCACATTTGGCGCAAGTGACTACTATACCTTTTGTCGTACTTTGCTAACTCCACTCGAATTGTTCTTGGACTTCTTCCCATTGGATCTCTCTGATTGATCCACATCTCTTCTACAGTCTTCCTCTTGTGCATATATTTACGCTTCTGAATAAGTTGATAGTCAATTTTCACTCTTCTAGCTCGTTTCATTAATATTGAATATTCATCGATCCATTAAAGCACTAACGGTTGTTTGATCAAATCTTTGAATCCCGAAATGAATCTGTAACAATTTCTTCTACAGTAACAATCAACAGTGTGGCACACCTCCATAATGCAAGGAATTTCACTTTATACTGAATGATTGTCTTCTCTCCTTGCCTCAACTTGATGAACAGTCTTGCATCTATCTTCGAGCGAATAGGGGTACAAATCATTTTCTGAATAACTCCACGAATTCCTCCCAACTAACCATCATATTAGATATTTCCCTAGCTTGTCTTGACCTTTCCCACTCCAACATCTTTCGGCCTCTCCATCCAGCACAAACGTCACCAACAGTACTCTTCTTTTATTCGGACAAGTCAAGCTATCTAGTATATTCTCTATCCACATTAGTCAGTACTACGCTTCAACTGGGTCAACATTTCCCTTGAACAAAGGTGGACGCAGATCTTGAAATATTTTCAAGTGTCCACAACAACTGTATCACTTCCAATAAGCTGCGATCTAGACTCTTGAATCAGCTAAGTCATCACCGCCATCATTTGTATGAAGACATTCATGTTCACACTAATAATAGGTTGTATTTCTTCATTTTCTATCAGATTCTCAACTTTTATGATTTCAAGTGTATCATTATTCCTGAATGGATAATAATTATTACTTTGAGTTAACTTCAGTTTTTATCATTATTAAAATTTTCTTATAATTATTCTATTGTTTCTTTCATCAATATTTCATTAATTAATTCTAAACTTTGAGCTTTGATGCCACATTTGTCGTGACTTGCCCAGGTCTTAGAATTAACCAAGACAGAAACAGATAGTCGGACGATAGAAATTAATTTTTTTATATTCATCTACAATTTCACAGATGAAGAGCCTCTAAATCAAAAAAATCAAAATATAATAAAGTTAACTCATTACTGGTTGTCAGCGCCTTTTATACACATTTTCTCTTCTATTATTCGTTTTTCATCAGTTAAAATAAATTAAAAATTTTATTTAAAATAACTATGAGCTAAACAAGTCAGTGAATAATCATACTCTTAAACTACAGTAATACATGTAAAAAGAAAGCAAAATACATATCAGTTAAACTTTTAATAACTAAATATAAATATTTAACATACTTATTCAATGAATCTTACAATGTCAATATCATATCAATATCATATCAATATCAATTTATATATATACAACCATCACAGGAAAATCGTCTAAAAATTGTACCATTTAAGGTAATTCAACATCAATATCCATTTCCATAAACTTGTACGGCTACCTTAGTATTCCCCCACTAATACCATCAAAAAATAACATCATCATGGTCAATCATGCACATACAAGCATTCTATCAAAATCATTAATTACTAAAAATATGGTTCATTCTCATTTATGTATCAGGCAATATACTTTTAAATCATTTAAATAAAGTTAAGAACATATCATTCATACAATATGAACAAAAATTTACTAAAATTCAAAATCATGAGTTTGTAGTAATTTCAATATAACTATGATTGTATCAATAAATGCAGTTGTTCTAGAAGAAGCAAAATATAACAATAGTATAAGAACAAGTGTGCTCACCTTGCTTAGGATTAATTTATTATTTGATCTGTCTTGATGTCAAGCTCTAAATTGGAAACCTAACATAAACATGATATTCATGTTATTAGAAATTTAATTTATATACAAATATAATAATTTATTATAATAATTACCTATTTAAGTACAAAATTTCCATTATTATTTAAAAAAAATAATCCTTATTAAAAATCTTAACTAAAGACATTAAAACCTACTCTTATAAGTCTCAGTTGAGCCCTAATCCCAGTCACGCAACTTGTTCTCCTTCATCTGCTACACGCACACGAGTTATGACTTTGGCATGGCTTGATTTAACCCATGCAAAGTTGTTCCTCTTATCCCCACACGCGAAACCACACCTTCTCTGCACAGAGTGGCCCGTTCTTCTCCTCCCTTCCTCTCAACAAAGCCGCTCTTCCCCTTTCTCCTACTTTGAGTGCGCAAGAACTCACGCACTAACCCCCTCCTCTATACGACAGTGGCACCGCCTCCTCAGCTCAACACCGACGCAGCTCCCTTGGCTTTTTCTTTCAGTCGGCGTCATGGCTCAACCCTAGCAGTGCAACCCTCGACATTGTCATTTGACTCTCCTGATAAGTTTTTGTCTCCCTCACAATTTATAAAACAAAGTCGTCTTTTTAGCTTCTGATCCTACCGCATCCTCTCACCTCAGTTTCTTTGACTCGTTTCTTTTACGGTTCTCCTCTTCGTCTCCCACGGGTAACCAAAATGAGACCGTTACAGATAGCTTATTAAGCAAATGATTTGAATAGTTTCAAAATGATCACTTTGATCGCTAGAAAATCTCAAACATTCACAGTCTAAGCTTTTGAAATGCATACAACTTTTTAGAATGTAGCTCTTGTTCAGTCATGCACAGCTACTGTCACTTAAGAACGTACAGTTCATATCTTTCATGAACAATCTAATTTATGTTTCTCCTTGGAAGCCAAGAAGATAGCAGTCCAGTACAGAAAGTACCACAATGATGGTGTTAACAATTTGAGTTGCAGACTTTCCATGCTGCCTGTATAATTGTATAAGGGAAATTTACAAACATACCACAATTCTTATGAATTTACATATCTAACTCCTAAAGTTTGATATTTACAATTATAGCAAATTGGTGTCATAAACCTATGCATAAAAAGGAACATTTCACTTTTAAAAGTTAGAAAAGTGGTATGTTTTTTATGTTATGTTAACGATTTGAGTGTCATGAATGTAAGTATTGAAGTTTAGGTGTAAGATATGTAAATACAAAAGAATTGTGTGGTATGTATGTAACTGCCCCGATTGTATAATACAGCAGAAACTAAAGAGCTCTTGCAGTCAAACAACGAACACCACATGGGACTGCTTGATCAGCACGGTGGTTGTTCATTTCCTCAAGAACAGCGGACTGTCAATCATAACAGGTTGGATTGGGATAAATAGACTCAAACTGTGGTACCTCCATCCCGACATTCAAACCTTATATTACGAAAATGCTTTCTTAATATATATTTCAAAATCAGTTGAAATGCTAAAGATTCTTGATAGCAAGTTGGATTGAATGTAACATGAAGGACTAAGAATGTAGATTCATTTTCATAAGATTCTAGCAAATAGAAGTTAGAAAACTCATCAGCACCCAAATTTTACAAACAGAAAAATCACCGGTTGAAATTCATTAATTATGGGAAACGAACCTGAAAGAGTACACAGACAAAACTTTAAATTTGCAGATTACATTCCTCATAGGTTACAAGCAGCACAAATAAAGTAAAATTTAAAAATTTAAACGTATACCATCCAAATAGGAAAATCACATATCAAAAAGTAAGTTCTAAAATTTGTCACTTTTGTTCACTGAAGCAATTAATGCAAGCAGATTTGCAGAAGAAAGATGATGTGCAAAACCGTAACAAGGTAAAATGAACAAGAAAAAAATAGATAATACATTACATATTTACAAGTTAACAAAAGAAATGAAAAACTAACTAAGTCAGTATTACTTACCTTCAAGGCTAGTAGAAGCAGAAATGTTTCAACAGAATAAAACCCTCGATCAACAAAATCACCTAAAAACAAGTAGTTTGTCTTCGGACAGTCACCGCCAACTTTAAATAATTCATTCATGTCATAGAACTGGCCGTGAATGTCTCCACAAATCTAAATCAAAGCAAAGAAAGAATTCAGAATACAATCAGACAGTTATACAAATATTTAAATACTGCAATTACTTGAGGCTTATAAATTACAGCATGAGCTTAGGTGCATCCATTGGTTTGATGTCATTTTGGCCAAGAAACTCAAAATAAATGATCACAAAAACAGATTTTACTAATGATGTAAAGCTGTAAGAATTAACCCTTTCCTAAGCCTGCACCAGGCAAGAAGAGCACATGCATTACACCCGTTCCTACTCATTACACGGCAAGCATCTTTGTATAGGCGTTGAAATTTGGAAACATAACTGTAATACCAAAATTTTGATAAGATGCCAGTAAAAAAATATTAAAATAAATAATACCTTAAATTTCAATTTTCTGAAAAAAAACACCAAAAATTTCTTCATTGCATTCAACTCTTCAGATGATCATTTTGATATGCATAACTATAGGCTAATTCTCAAAGAGGATGAAGCTATTAAACATGCTCTGGTATTGATAAAATTTTCATGAAGATCTTAATTAAATTTGCTGTTCCGGTATGTAGCTGTAGTGGAATTTATGATTTTTACCTAACCGTGCATGCATCGCCTGATGTTTAAAGGAATAATTGGGATTAAAACTGATTAAGTGATGTTAATATATGTCTATAATATAAGTATATTAAGGTTTCTTTCCTTTTTCCCATCCTGTATTACCCTCATTTCCAGAAATCTACAACCTGTGAACAGTAGAGACGGGAAACAGAGAGTTGGTTACAGGTTGGTTCTGAGAAAAGAAAATGAGGACAAGAGGAAAGAAAGGAAAAAAGACAATGTAAGAAAGTGAGTCCTGAGTATTTTGATTTAAATTTGGAATCTTGGTTAATCTTATAAATGAATTGATTTCTAAACGGGGTGGTTGTATGTTTTAAAACTTGTTTGAGGAAAGATAATATTGCAATTATTTACAAAAGGAAGAAATTTAGGGGAGTTCATTTTCAAAAGGCAAATGATCAATTGAGTAAGATTTAAAAATTCTAATACTGAAAATGGCATTCTTATAATCTTTTGATGTCTAATTATATGAAAAGTTGATGGTTGCAATGCAATATAAATTTCATATTGCAAAATTTATTTTTACATTTTACTATTCATGTGCAAATGCTCACATAAGAATTTTGTTAATACAAACTCAAAATCAAATACATTTTGATTGTACAAATGCTTTATTAGTTAATGATATTGTTAAAAAAACATCTAATATTTTTAAGTTGCTCATTTACCGGTAGATTTATTTAATATGTTTTAAGAAGAATCACATATTTATTGAAATATTTAATTACGTAAATTTATGAAGCTTAAAAAATGTTATATTATTATATAGAGGCGTGTTAGTAATGATTTGTTTATGATATTTGGGCTGATGGGGCAAAAGGGCCTAAAATATAACAACAGGGTATATGTATAAAGGCAAAAGAGTCCTCAATATAGTTCAATAGTAATAATGATGGGCTCAACCTAAACTCTATTGAACTTGATAATGTAGCCTTCTAGGTAATTATGATGGTCAATAACCTAGATAATCATAAATACAAATTCTGAAACTAAGATGAAATATGATATAATAAGAGATGAATAAGTTTAAAAAAAAAATTGATACATTTAAATTACCGGCACACTTATACTGTTATTTCTTGGTACAGATATTATAGTATACAGTTTATGTATTCACTATTATAGTGATGTAGGATCACATGTACTCATTCTATGATTATGCCTTTTCATGATTAGCACATATGTTGTTTACTATTATTTAGTATTTAAGTTCTATATTAGATTTATTTATTTTGCTGAATCTTATAACTTATTAGATTGTCATAGCTATTTCTAAAGAAAAAGGAAAGAAAATGTCAAAGCGGAGTAGGATCATGCTCATTTTTTGGATTATGTTTTGATGGACAACCATTCTAAAATAGAGTTTGAGGCAAGTGGACAAATAAAATGTATAGTTTTGTGAACCTCTAGCGTTTTGAGATTTTATATGCTCTATAGATATATTGAATGATAAATTTTGGAGTTCTTCTGTTTAATTTAAATAGTTGAGTTCATTAGATTTGCATAAAATGGTGTAATACATTATGTTTGTTTTAAGTGAATTTAAATGTTCTGAGTCTATCTCACACACTATTATGGTGAATGGGATGCCAGAATGAGTGTTGGAAGGATATTCAACCAACTAAACCACACCCACCTCTATCATGTTCCATGAAGTCTGGTGGAGAAGGTCATCTTGGGGGCGTGATAAAAAGTAGTATCAAATCAATTCAATTCTAAAAAATAATTATAAAAACTTGATTAATTTTAGTCTTTGAAGGAAAATACATTTAATGTGATATTATTACTACAAAGCATAATTGGGTGTAGTTTGTCTAGGAAGTGGCAGACACTATAACATTGCGATGCATGTTTTATATAATATAAAATATTTTACTATTTTCGATGAATATTTAAATATATATTTTATGATATAACAATTTATAGATAATACGACTAAAAGAATATTTGAAAGAACTAAGAGCCAGTCAGCACAACCAGATAGAATAGTTGAAAATCTTAAGAATATTACAAACGTTAACGATAGTAAAGCTTGAACAAAAAATATGTCAGTGGCGCCAAATCCTACAATTAGGATATTACGAAAAAAGATGCAACTTTTGGAAAAGACAATACAGATGCTAGAAAAAATGTTGTCTTTTGAAGCACCTATTATGCCACAGCAACAACACGAGCCAAACTTAGTGTCAGGACTAGTATCAATGTGAACATGGATAAATATTTGAAATTACTTTAGAATTTAAAATCACTCGATGTCAAAACTATTGATGATTGGATTTCTTAGAATTGAAAATATCTTAATGCCCAAGTGATAGAAGAGTTTCTATAGTGGTATATGTACTTGACGATGAAGCTGAACTATGGAAGAGATGCCAACACTTGGAGAAGTTTGAAGGCAGACCCAAGAGCCAATTTACTTGAGATGAGTTCAAGCAAGTCTTAAAGGATTAGTATGCCTCTCCTTCTGCAAGACATATAATGTAAGAGAGTTCTATAAATCTGATTCAAGGGGCAAAGAAAATAGTTCAGTATGAAGTAGAATTTACATTTTTATCAAAATATGCTCCACAACTTATCAGTGTTCAAGAGAGGACAAATTTTTTAGATAATTAATAGACCAGTTAAGACACCCTTGATTCCCCTACGTATCAAAAATTTTGTTTAAGTATGTGAAAATCGTCAGACTCCTGAACCGAGACATGGAGATGATAAGGTAAAATGAGAGATTGATAACAAGAGATCATTAAAAATCAAAAATGGGCAATTTGAAAAGCTTAAATTCACTTAAAGGACACATCCACAACATCAACCAGAAGGACAGCAATCGAAACCAATCGGTACTACTTGTGAAAAATCAAACTCAAAAAAATATTTGTTGAATTCAGAAAGATATTAATTACGTGACGAGTTAGTCTTTATCAAGAAGCGTTGTCCTAAAAAAATCTAGAGAGGAAGAGAATTGAAAAAAAAAATCCAGATGCCAAAGCAACATAGAGGTATGAAACGTATGATGCATAAGCCACATTGAAAAATAAAGGAGACGCATCAAAAAAAAATAGAAGATTCGATATCAAATCAAGTTTTTGCTTTGGCATCTTAGGAGGCTAGAGGATTTTCAGAAGTTGTGACATATATGATTATCATTTCAAATATTCTAACTAGAGCACTATTTTATTCTTGAATATCACACTCTTTAATTTCTGAGTTGATTGTGATAAATTATATTTGGAACTTGCTTTTCTTACTTTGGGTGTCAAAATTATATTGGCATATGGTGAGTGCATATTAACTAACACTTCTTGTTCTATATGTATATTGTGATTACTGATCATATATTTAGGTATAATTTAATATTGTTATCTTTAACTGAGTTTGAGGTAACTTTGGGCAAAAATTGATTAACAAAATACTCGCCATTATAGAGTGCTAGAAAAAAAGATGAATTTAATCAGTCGAATGATAAGTTGTTCTACATCTGATGTGAGAAATGAGTAATATCATCTTTAATCAATTTAATTAAAGTAAATAAATATATAAAGGCAAATAAAATAATATGTTTGGCTGAATTGGAGGCAATCAGAGTTCCAATTAGTAATATGAAAGTTATTCTTATGATAAATGAGTTTCTCAATGTCTTTCTTGACAAACTTGTTGGTTTGTCACAAAGGTGGAATAGAGTTTACAATTTATGTTCAACTAAGAACTGCACCTATTATAAAAACAGCTTACAAAATGGCCACAAAAGAGTTTAAAAAATTGAAAAGCAAATTATTAGAGTTAATTGAAAAAGGTTATATCAAACCCGGTACATTCCATTTGAATAAACATGTTATGTTTGTTAAAAAAAAAAAAAAAATGGAGTTAAATAAGGTAACTATTAAAAACAAGTATCATCTTTCAATTATTGGTGATTTAATTGATCAACTAAAAAAATTTTCCATGTTTTCAAGGCTTGCATAAAATTTGGTTATGGTATCATTAAGTCAAATAAAGTGAGTGATGTTGAAAAGACAGAATTTGACATTAGATATAAACATTATAAATTTTTAATTGTCTTTTGAGTTGATCAATACCCCGCAATATGTATGAATTTGACGAACATAATTTTTAAGTCTTATCTTCAACAAATTGTGATAGTATTTATTAATGGCAAACCGGTATATTCCAAGAAAAGTAATGATCACGTCAGACATTTAAGACTTATCTTAAGATTATAAATATAGCAGAAATTATTTGATGGGTTCTCTAAATATGAATTTTGGCTAAAGAACATTTATTTTTTAGAGCATATTAATAGTGGTAAATGTCTATCGGTGAACACAGAGAAAGTGAGAACAATAGTTGAATGGCCAAGACTAACCGGTGAGATAAAAATGAAAAATATCTAGGATTAATTGCTATTATAGAAGATTAATCAAAGGATTTTCATATATTGCAATTCATTTATACAAACAAACCAAAAAGGATGTTAAATTTGATTGGACTAAAGCATTTGAGTAGACTTTCTTAGAGCTTAAAAAAAATTTGACATATATACAAGTATTGATAATTTCATCTAAGACCAAAGTATTTCAAATAAACTATAATGCTTTAAAAAGTTTGGGTTATACACGAATGCAGAGCACGAAAACGGAAAGGAATTATCTAACACATCATTTGGAATTAGTTGTTAGTATTTGCATTAAAACTGAGGAGAAATTATTTCTATGGAATAAAATGTAAAGTACTGATCACAAAATTTTAAAATAGATTTTTACTCGGAAAGAATTGAATTTAAAATAGAGAAGATGCTGAATTGATAAGAGATTCTGATCTTAATAAACATTATTATTTTAGAAAGGCTGTGGTTGATGAAACACTAAACAGAAAGTAAATTGGACGAGCAAATGTATTACTAACTAAAAAAACAAAGTTAATCCGAGATATGAAAGCCATATAGCTAAAAGTTAAAATTCAAAATGCTCAAGATGCATGTAGCCTATATAAGATGAATATTCAATCCACTCTTGAATATAGAATCAAAGTTACAAAAAAAAAGTTGGCAATGAATATCTGAAGTTGATTAATCAATTGCAAGCAGGTAAAAAAAAAAGCTTTCAACATTGATGAGCTAGGTATCATAATAGTAATTTGCATTTGTAAATCTGGAAAGAACTAAAATTGATCCAAGAAATTCTACATAATGCTCCGAAAATTATAAAAATGTATAAAGATTTTAAAACATTATTTTGGTGCTGAGATGAAGAAAGATGTAATAGAGTATGCTGTCAGAGTGAAATATGTCAGATAGTCAAAGCAGAACACCGACAATTCAATAGTATGTTGTAGTCATTGCCAATACTAAAATCAAAGTAAGAAAATATAGCAATGAATTTCATCACAGATTTTCTTGGAACAAACAAGGACGCGATCACATTTAAGTTGTAATTGATTGATCAACAAAGTTAACACATTTTGTGTCGATTCATCAGATTGATTCTACGGAAAAATTAGCAAAATTGTTTGTGGAAAACTTATTTGACTGCATGAAATCTATAAAGTCATTATGTTAGACATATTAACAGGTTTACATCCAGACTATGGAGAACACTCATGAAAGTTTGGGTGAAAAATTTTATTTAAGTAAAATCTTATATCCACAAGCAAAAGGCCAATCAGAAAGAATCATTCATGTGTTGAAGATATATTGAGATCATTTGTTTTAGATTTTGGTAATAGTTGGGATTAACATAATTCATTAATAAAATTTTCTTATAATTATAGTTATCAGTTGAACATTAATATGACACTACGAAATATCATAGGTCAAAGAATGCCAAACTCCATCGAATGGGTTAAAACTAGAGAAAAAGAAGATATTGGGAACATAGCTAGTTGATAAAGCTACTTAAAAAGTTAGAGTATGAGAGAGATTAGGAGCTAATCAAGATCGTCAACATATGTTATATGATCCCAAACATAAAATGATCAAATTTTGAAATTGGTTAATTATATTTGAAGGTTAAACCTAGGGTGGAGCTAGAATTTTTTTTCAATGAGGGCACAAATTAATAATTTCAAAAATAACCTCAATATTTTTATCCAAACTTGGAACTGGTATTGGTGATTTTGCTTTTATCTTATATTTTCAATATAAAATTGATAAAAATATGCTGACAAAAAATAAAATTATGAAAAAAGAACTTTGTTTGAAACAGATATATAATAACTTTATTATCAAAATTACAATCCTATTATTAGATATTATGGCATGAAAACTCTATAATTTTTTTTAAACCAAATATATTTAAGACTTGCAAATTTAACATATTTTTACGAAAATGTATAAGAACTAGAAATTAATTCTTTTGTTAATATTTTGAAGCACTAAATAAATGCAATTAAAAATCCAATATAGATTATAACTAAAATTTTAATTTAATTTAAATAAATATGATTAAAAATTAATTTAAATTTAAATTAATTTTTATATTATCAACTAAAAAATAAATAAGAACTTAGGAAAATTAAAATAAAATAGTAATTCTATTTAAAGCTCATGAACAAGCTCAATAAGTTGTTCGATTAAAATTTAATATCTAATTTAAGCACAATATAAATTACAAGTAAAAGTTTAATTTAATTTAAGAAAAATTATGATTAAAAGTTAATTTAAAATTAGAATAGTTTTTATATTATGAAGTTAATTTAATTAAATTTGTTCAAATTTCTCGCAAAAACTAAATTAAATCAAAAATACAAAAAAGTTGAGCTTGTGGCGTTCCATGTTTACTTATTGTTTTGGACTATTTACCTACCACTCAATTCCTGTATTTACATATCTAACACCTAAACTTCAATTTTAGCATAAATGTCACCTTACCTATGTAGGAAAAGGTGTATTTCACTTTTTAAAAATTAATATAGTTATATCTTTTATGTGATATAAATGATTTGGGTGGTATAAATGAAGAAAATACAGGTGTTAGATATAAAAATACAGAGGAATTGGGTGATGTGTACGTAAATGCATCTCATATGTTAAAGTAGAGTTTTCTCGTTTACTGTTTATCTCTTAGTCCCATACCGTAGAACAAAGAAATTATGTTGTTTTTAAATTAGAAAGCACAATCAATGCTTTGGAGCAGTTAAGTCCCGCATGGGCTTGCAGATTAATAAACTTAGCTTATTTTTATATCTATTTAAATTTAAATATGATTTCTGATTTTAAATAAATCGACAGACCAAATAACATCCTCTACTTGGTTCATTGTGTGGGGTATTAAATTTAATTAATTGAGCGGGTTGATGGGGGCACAAGCCCCAAGGTCCCTTACTGTGGCATTGTCCATGTTTAGACCCATGGAAAGTTCAGACGTAGCCAAGGAGGAAAGCTAAGTCCTAGATACATTAGACCATTTAAAATTATTGAGAAAGTTGATCAGTTTGCTTATATATGTCTTACTCCCCAATATGTTTGATGTATACAATATTTTCCATGTATATATACTCAAAATGGATTATAAATGTTGATCAAAAAGTATAAAATGAAATTGAAATACAAAAAAATTAAAATTATATAAGTGCCAGAAAAAATATTAAAATTTGATGTTAAAAAACTGAAAAATGGACATATTTATTTTGTGAAATTAAAATGGAAGCACTGATATACAAAAGAAGCTGCTTGAAGAAAAGAAGGACGAAAGAAAATTTTTCTCATTTGTTTGGCTGATTATAAAAGAGTAATTTTACGGTGAAATTTCAATAAAAAGAGAGAAGTTGCAATAAGTAAATTTTGATAATATGTCAATATGAAAAATACTCAAATAAATTATATCAAAAAAATTAACTTTATTGAAAGTTACCAAAAAAATCAATTTGTTGTATTCTAGAATTCAATGCGATCATTTAATATATAAAAACTACATGCTAATTCTCAAAAATAATGAATTTATTAAATTCATCTTGATATTGATAGAACTTCCCTAAAATTCTTAATTAAATTTACTATTCCTAGTACTGTACCAACAGGGGAATTTCTATTTTTCCACTTATTTGTGCATGTAACAGTTGATCGTTGAGTGAATGTTTTTGATTAAAATTGATCAAGTGATGCTTATATATGTATAATACATAATGATTAAATTTCTTTCCATTTTCCCACCTTGCATTACCCTCATTTCCCAAAACTAGCAACTTGTGACCGGTAGTAGACGCAAACAGAGAGTTGCTTACGGGTTGAAAGAAGAAATTTAGAGAAAATAAGAACATGAAGAAGAAGAGAAGAAAGAACCTAGTTTAGTAGAAGAGAGGAAGGAAATAAAGGATAATAGGCGAGAGAAAAAAGTTGACTTAAATTTTGATTCTTAGGTTTTCTTGAAATGAATTAATTTCTAATTTAGTATGTAGGCTTTTAAGCTTGCATAAGAAAAGATAACTTTGAAATTATTTACAAAAGAAAGAGGTTTCGAGGAGCCAATTTTGGACGGATAAAAGCGAAATTCTTATATTTTTTTTGCATAAAAGCTTATATGTAAAGTTAACTGATAGTGAGATGGAATGTATGTCTTCATATTGTATAATTTGTTTTTGCAGCTTACTATTCGTGTGCAATCTTTATGGCGCAGTTGGCCTTTAAAAGAAAAGCATAAAACTAAATTAAGTGTTGTTGACATAAGAATGCTTAAGTAGATAAGTGGCTTGACACCAGAAGACAAAATGCAAAACGAATGCATCTGCACAGGGGTTGGTGTAGCTCAGTGGCAGGCAAGTTTAGAAAGAGTCGTATTAGATAGTTTGGTCACATTAAACGTCAACCACTAATGATCCGATCAGAAGAGTAGATGTTTTACATTCGATTTATATAAAGAAAGGTAGAGGTAAACCTAAAAAGACTTCAGCTTATTGTATAAAAAATGATCTTAATTTATTAGAATTAAATAAAATATGACACTCAATAGGGCACTATGGAGAAAAATGATTCATGTTGATGACCCCACTTAGTGGGATAAAGCCTTGTTGTTGTTGTTGTTGTTGTTGTACTATTCATGTGCAAATGATCGCTTGAGAATTTTGTTAATACAAGCTCGTAATTAAATACATTTTGATTAAGCAATATTTCATTAGCTGATGGATGGTATTGTGAAAAGAAAACATCTAATTCTATATATTTTTCATTTTCATACATAATTATTTAGTATACACTAGAACAAATGCCATATTTATTAAGATATTTAACCATACAAATGTATGAAACTTAAAAAATATAATAATATAGGACATGTTGGTAATGATATATTTATGCGCAAGTGGGGCAAAAGGGTCCCGGATAGGGCACAAAAATGGCCCAAATAGAGACAAAATGGTCCGCAATGTAATTCAAAAACAAAAATATTGGATTCAACTTGGACTACTAAATTTGATGATACAGCCTTCTACTAAGTTATGGTGGCCAATAACCTAGATAACCATACAAGATAAATTTTGAAGCTAAAATGAAATACAGGACAATACAAAATGAGAAAGCAAAAAAATTATTTATTGCATTTAAGTTACTCGGGTAATAATATTGCTATCTTTTAGTACAAATATTTTATTATAAATTTAATGTATCCACAGTTATAGTAATGTATGGATCACATAAACTCATTTTATGATTACTATTCTTCAATATTTGAGTTATATATTAAATCTATTTATTTTACTGAGTTTTATAACTCATTGATTATCAAGGGGAATCAAAAAGTTGAAGCAAAGTATAGTCAGCCATATTTTTTGGAATATTATTTTGCTATACAACTACTGAAAAATAGAAAAATATTAAGGCAAGTCAATATATGAAGTTTATGGCTTTGATAAGCATGTTGAGGTTACAAATACTCTATAAATATATTAAAATGATATGTTTTGAATAACTTCAACTTAATTTGAATAGTCGAGTTTGCTTCAAGTGAATTTAAGTAATTGAGTCAATCTTTCACCCTATTCCAGTGAGTGGGATACCATAATAGGTGTTGGAGAGATATTAAGTTTGCTAAACCACACCCATCTCTAGTACATCACATGTCGATTAGTGAAGGGGGTCTTCAGGTGGTGAGACAACAACAGTATAAAGTCTCATAAGTTTGTTTAAACTAAAATTGCTTCATTTCCTTCATTCTAAATGGACAAAAATTTCGATTATTATTTCATAGCGAAGTATATCGAAGAAATTATACACGTAGACATAAAGTAAACCATTGGGAGTATACGGAAACGTAATCTCCTTTATTTCTTTTTGAGTGTTATTGTGTGTTTGTGCATGTGCGCGGTGTGAGAAATTGGTGGTGGGCAGTCAGTAGAAGAGAGAGTAAAGTATAAATTAAAACAAGAGAAAGATACGGGCAAAATTATCTTATGTCCCTATCCTAAGTTAAGCACATCTTGGGAGCAGTAGTGCCTTATAGAACCTGAATCCCCTTGGCGGAGGGCTCAGACCAAGATTTCCAAATTATATAAAAACACAAAAATGGAGATCAAGAGATAGATACTCTTTCTATTCATTTTCAAAAATGAAATGATCAAATAAAATTCTTTAAAATTAATAGTAGGAATTTCAATTGATGCAGATAAATCTACAGAGCATACAGTCATCCTTCACTAGTTTTATGATACATACAGTTGACATTTGTGATACCAATGAAGAAAACAAAAATTTTGAACCTTATTGAGCAATCTAGTTCATCTAAATTAGGTTCAATTGATCATCAACCACCATGACAACGTGCTCAATGCTATAAAAAATATTTAGATGGTAGAATTAAAAAGATCCAAATAAAAGTGCTCAAGTAATCGTATTTTATAAATAAGGAAACTTGCAAAGTTGCTATAATTTTTAAATCTAAGGATAAAACGAGAAAGCAGCCAAAGTTTCAAAGGGACTACTTCAAATGAATAACATCCAGGTTATAGGAGTTTGCTAAGACTGCAAATAAATTCATGAAAATGATACCTACAATAAACAATCTTTAAAATACATTAAAATTAAAGTTATCAATTTATAATTTAAATGTATTTCACACATTATTGATTAATTTTGGCTGCCAAACTGTTAATTTTTCTCAACCCTGTTGAACCAAAAAGAATGACTAGTTTATAGAGTTGTAAACGAGCCGAGCTTGAGCGAGCTCAAGCTTCGCTCGTGTTTGGCTCATTCGAAATTGCTTGTGTTCGAAATAGGCTGGTGTTCGAAACTGGCTCATGAACAGTGTATTCGTGTTCGGCTCGAAATTAGCTCGTTAAAATTAAACTGAAAAAATTGATGTAGAGTGTTAGATTCAAACCTGGATCAAATATATGCAAAACATGGCGCATAACCACATTATCACAAGAGGGGTTACGATTTAAACATAGATATAAATATATATAATATATTATTATATAAATAATTATATTTTTTTTTTATTTCGAGCTAAAACGAGCCGAACACGAGCAAACACGAGTTGTTCGCAAACAACGAGCTTTTTTGACAGCCCTACTAGTTTATAAAGGGGTTCACTAAGCAAAAAATACAAATATTTGTAAATTACATGGATTTGGGAAACAAAATGAATCATTTATGCATGAAGAAAAGCTGATAATTAGTATATTTAGTTGATCACAGATGCCCTAAAGCAGTAAAAAAGATCCATAATCATCATGAAAAATATGAACAATGCAGAGAATTAATTATATTATTAGCAAGATTTTGAAAATGCATGTGCATGCTCATCGCAACTAGAAAAAATTTAGTTAAGCTGATTGCCAATTTCTGCTAACTATATAAAATCCTGGAAGCATGCAATGATGCAATGCTATTTATTCAAATTACCGGTTGATTGTAAATGAGCCAGGATCAAAATTTCTAGACCCAGCTAATTGATAGAGATATAATTTTAGCATAGATATGTGAGCCCCAACAAAAAAGCCTAAGCAAAGGTCTGTAACTGAAAAAAATAAATAAATAACAGCAGCCACAACTAAGTCTATACAGCTATGGAGAACAATAACTACCACGTGAAGAAAGAGCCATCGTAGGATGCTAGAAAGAGGGGGTAATAATTAGGAGACTTTAAATTAGGGATGGAAACTATAAGTTGACCATCAAGTCCGGCTAACTATTCTTCCAGGAGAGAGCATGTTGTAGAAGAGTAGAAGAGGAAAGAAGAACATGATGAAGAAAAATGGCATAATAAAGAAGTACAAAAAAGAATAGAAAGAGGGAAACAATGGAGAGGGCAAGAAGAATATAAAAAGATGCTAAAGAAAAAGGGAGATAACTTGAAGTCTCGCGTATTCCACGGAGAACTTCAAAGCTTTATTTCATAAAGTAGATCCTCTTTTAATTTTATTTTTTTGGCTGGAAAATATCCCAACTTTTAGGCGAGCCACTTAAATACCAAGGAAGTTATTAAGGCTTTCCAAGTCCTTAGTTTAAATTCTTTGGATAGTTGGTATTCCCAGCTCCTCATTTCTTCAAAATCGTTTCTCATTATAATTATATCATTTATAGCAGCTATCAATGCTTGGATTTTACCATCCTTGGATCTTTTCTTATGAATGAAAGGTGATCACCGAGAATTTACTTTAAGTTTATCATTTCCATGGCTTTGGCAAATATTCTAAACCATACCTCAAGGATTGTTTGGGCACAAAAAAGACCTTCTTTAACACGTATGAATTATTAAGCATTGAATCCATGATTAAACTACGGTGGATGACCCATGAATGCTTCTTCTTCTATTTCACCAAGTAGAAATGTATTTTTTACATCTCACTATTGTAAGGGTAAGCTTTGATAGGTTTCAAGGATAAACACATCTAAAAGATATTTAATTTTCTGATTGGTACAAAAGTTTCTCCACAATTAAATTTGTAGTTCTTAGTCTAGCAATTTGCAACGAATCTAGTTTTCTACCTTTCGAGCATCTCATTTGCATTATATTGATAGTGCATATTTTATCATGATCCAATTAATTACTTTCCGTTGGGTGATATTTCCAGATCTCACATTTAGATTTATTTTTTGGGCCTCATTTCACCAATCATGATTTTTTCTTCTTCTTTATTCTCAAGTGCTTCTGGATGGTTCTTGGAAATTTAATATTATTTATCTCAATGAGAAAGGTTTTGTGAGATGAGGAAAAGTTGGAAAGAGGAATAAGGTTAGCAGTTGGGTGTTGGATGCATTTTTGTGTCCCTTTCTTAAATCAGTAGTAAGCATTATCAGAATGATTTTGGATTACACAAGTAAAGCCCTTACATTCATTGCATTGAGATTAATCTTGCACAGATAAATATGATTGAGCATGCTTTGGTTCAGAGTTTGACTCTTTCTTTTTTTCTAGTGTAAGTAAAGTAACAATTTAGGATCTTCAAGTTGGGTATCGTTAGGGTTTCTTATTGAATGGGTCACATCTATATAAAGAGGTGTGGCCTCATGGCTACTTAAAACTGTACATATTGGTTAGGTAGAAGTTGAGAGATCAAAGTTGCAACATTGCTCATAGAACCCTTGGTTTTTGGCAAAAATAACATCCCACATAATAAAGATATTTTTAAAAAAATTGAATGATGGAACGTATACCATTTTTAATCGAGAAGTGTCCAAGGAAGATGCACTTTAAAGCCTATAGATCAAGTTTAGTGTTTTAATAGTTTAGATGAATATGGATGTAGACAATATTCCCAAAGCTTCTTAGACAAACAATGTGTGTTTTATATTAGAAAAAAAAATTATTCGAGCATTTGATAATTGTTCAATTTTGTGGGTATTTGATTAGAAAGGTGATGGTTAAGGTAGGATCTCATTCCATTTGAAGAGTAAATCCGCAGTGATATAAAAAACAAGTGATGCGATAATTATTACTAGTATCTATTTTGTATAGCTTATTCATTTCTTAGCAGGCTCAATAATCCCTTTTGTTATTTGATTTAGAACTAAACAATGAATGGTATAAAATATTGTAGTGCAATTCAGTTCATATATCAGCTTTTGAATGGATAATGTGTTCACAAATTATTTATGTACATGAAGAACATGTGATAATAGAAGAGTATGAGGGAATTTTACACATCCCTTTCGACCAATAATATTTAAGGTTCTATTAGCTTCTTTATTTTCAAGTTTCTTCAGCATGGTATATAAAAAGAGAATCTAATTAAAAAGTTTATAAGGTGGTCCTAAATCTATTATCCATGATTCATTTGAATTATTTAATTCGCAGTTGAAATGTAAGAAATAGAATACTCATTAATTCAGCTATAGAACACATACCCATTGATTTATCCCACGTAGCCAAGAAGATGCAAATTTTTTTAGTTCTTCTTGTTTTAGCCTTTCCATCTGTACAGTTGTTTTGTCTTTTTTTCCCAGTAATGGTGGTTTTGGCAGATGTTGCATAAACAAGTTTTGCTATGGAGGCCTATTTTTGTTGTACGGAGGTTTCTATTGGAGTTTCCAACATGTCTTTAGTATGTTCTATCGTTAGAAAATGTATCTTCTTGATTATTGAACCTTATAGTCCCCATTTGGCATAGGATGGTTAAATCCAACTTGTGTTTAGCATTGGGCGGGGGGGTGTGGCCAGTTATTAGAGCAAAGCTTTCACCAATAAATGGTGTTTCAGGGATAACACCTCACCGCCCTTCATCACCTCTGATTGTGGTGACATTTTTATTCAGTTTTAAATGGGGGGTTTTTTCCAAGCATTTAGATACATGCAAGTCATATTCAACACCTAATCCATCTAGAAACTCAAAATTATTTGTCCTCCTACAAAAATTTGTAGCATTGAAGCACCGTTACTGTAACATATTTTAATATATTAGTTGTAATTTAGATTGAGCCATAAATTTTTCATTTTGTTAGATTGCTCGTAACAGAAAGAGTACATTGCCTTATGCTATGAATTTTAATATTAATTTGATACAATATAATAGTGTCAAAAACCTTAGAGCATGTTTGCTTCACCGCATCTAAAGTATCTTTGGCCATGGTGAGAAACATTAATGTTTCGCTAATTTATTGTGTCATTAAACTTTGTGACCATTACATAATTAAGAAGTCTCCTATACCCCAAATAACGAAACTAAGGTCATCTTCTCTCGGTATAAAGCCATAAGATAAAGGTTGAAAATTCTAGAAGTATATCTTCTCTCGGTCATCTTCTCTCGGTATAAAGCCATAAGATGGCCTATCTTTCATTTCCTTAGAGAAAATTCTCACAAATTGGGATCAAATAAAATAATTTCGTCAATCAATCTAAATAAAGGTTGAAATTTTTTTGACTTACCATTAAGCTTTGAAATTTCTGAATTAATCTAGAGCCATTTGATTGGTCAATAGCTTCTAATGTAAAAGACATTATCCTTTAATTTGATTTTTTTTCTCCTCTTATTGTTAGTGTAATGGTTCCTACTAAGCAAAGGTTCCTGTAGTGAATGAGATATAATAGTCATGGCAACAATCAATGCTAGAAGTATATGCAATAGGATCTGTGATGAAGAAAAGAATCTTGAAATGGAACGAACATTCAATGGAAACAGCACTTGTTGGAGTTGTGAAGGTAGTGGTGGAAGATTAAGGAAAGGAAAACAAAGAAGCAAGATGTTTACGAATTATTTTCCTATAGCTCAAATAACATGTAAAACGAGAGATGATATAAACATTATGTATTCTATTAAGAAATTTACACCCTTATTTATACAAAGGAATTATATGTTGGACTATGTGAACCCTCCTTTGGAAGCAACTAATTAAGCATAGATTTTTTGATAATTACTATAAGTACAAAATGTACAGTTTTAGTGATATTTTAGAATAAAAATGGGAATATACACAACATCCAATCCAGGAAGTATCCAATAGATTGAGATTCCAATTGCCGGATGTCCCTATCTAGCAGTAATTAAAACTAATTGCTAAAAAGGATATTGAAAATAATGATGTATAATAAAATGGTGAAGAAGAGTATATAACTAAAAGGGAGATGATATCTAACTAAGATGTTTGATTAACAACACATGGAGCTCACAAGGAAAGTCATCAATTGCTCAAATCTCATTTATGCTTTAAGCTAAATTTTCCAACCTGAGAAGACCAACTTATTAGCTAATTATACACTTAAGCTTGAGCTAACTCTATTCTTAGGTAGAAGAGTAGTACAATCAAACAAAGAAGACGTATAATTTACTCAAGAAGAGCACTCTAAAAACAGTCGCGTGGAAAAAAATCCGCATGAAGGATCACAAAGTTGTTTTTATAGAATTTTGAATCGTCAATAACACATCTTAATCATAGATAATATACCGTAAGATGAACTCTATCGTATCATATTGAAAGATTGTATGTAGTATGTATCCTATGACTTAAAAAAAAAATGCATGTGTTTTGCATTTCAGTACATGCTGATTTATTTTATGTTGAATTTACAATGAAACAATCACAAGATATGTTTCAAAAAATGTACATAATATTATGAAATGAAATATGAAATTCGAGATTCATATTTTCCAAAGGACCATATGCGATTTTAACATACAAAAGGATAACATGTACTATATCTTCTTGTGTAATGGTATTGCATACCCAACTCAGATGGATGAATGATTGTGTACTCTTGATGCACCGCCATCCAAAACAACTAAAGACAGCAAATATAGAATTGACCAAATTACATGCTATACCACATGATAATTCAGCATAAGGTAAGAGTGCAACGCAAATAACTCTCATTCCCAATGCCCTAGTGTTGCTAGCATTCAACATCAAAACAGAAATAATAAAATTAAATCATATATAAAAGTGCGATAAAATATACCATACTTTTCCTTAGAATTATATATTTTATTTTTAAAAATAAAGGAGATACACAAGAGTCTGCAAATTATAGATGACTTAAATTAATGAGTCGTGGCTTAAAATTATGGCAGAGAGTAATTAAACAATAGATTATGATGTGATACAAAAATTTCTCAAAATCATTTTGGATTCATGACGGGCAAATCTATTATGTAAGTTATATATTTATTGAGAGATTTGATGGAAAAATATAGAGAATGTTGGAACAATATATGATTTTTGTTGATATAGAAAAAGCTTATGAAAAAGTTCTAAGTACATTGGAGAACTCTGGAAAAAGAAAGGTGTGAAATTACTTACATTCAGGTCATCAAATGATATAGGTTCTAAAGATAAATTCTGCAATGACTTAGAAGACTTAATACAAATGATACCTCTTGAAAAAAGTATTTTTATTAGAGAAGATTTAAATAGATATGTTCATAGAGTGGTAGAAGATTTTAGAAATACTCATGGTGGTTACGGCTTTGGAGTGATTAATGAAAAAGCTAGAGTTATATTAGGTTTTGCTTTAGCGCATGATTTTATTATTGCTAATTCTTTATTCAAGAAAAGAGATGAGTATATTATCATTATAAGAATGAATCTAATAAAAAATAAATTGATTATTTTCTTATGAGAAGAAGAAATCATCGAGAATGTAAAGATTGTAAGGTCATTCCAAGTGAGAATTTAAGTACTTAACATCGATTATTAGTTCTGAATTTTAAGAAGAAGAGTTGTAAAATAAATAATACTAGAAATCATTATCGTAGAATTAGATGTACCTAAAAGACACAAATAAAATTATTTTAATGAGTAAAATTCAAGATTTCAAAATTTGGGATGTCCATGAAGATGCAAAGTCTATGTGGAATAAGGTAACAAACACTATTAAACAAGTGGCAAAAGTTGTACTCGGAGAATCAAAATAAAAAGTTTCTATAAATAAAAAAAAGTTAGTGGTGGATAAAAATGTGCAAGAAAAGATAAAATATAAGAAGTTATGTTACAAAATTTGATTTAAATACAAAAGCTTAGAAAACTGGAAAAAATATCAAACGGCTCATAGGGAGTTCAAGAGAACAATTTGTGATACTAAAGCTTCTGCTTTTAGTGATCTTTATAATAAATTAGACCCTAAGGTGGGTGAAAAATATATGTATAAACTAGCCAAACAAAGAGAAAAGAAAACTAAAAATTTATCTCAAATAAAGTGTACTAAAGATGAAAATAAAAAAAGTTTTTCTTAGAAAAAGATATTCAAAATAGGTGGGTGAGTTATTTTGATAAACTTTTTAATGAAGTTTCGAAAAATACGATTGACCTTAGTGATCTTAATATTGTTAATAATAATAAAATAATTCATTTTTACCGTCGCATTAGTAAAAAAGAAGTGAGACTTTAAAAAAAATTAA
Source organism: Phalaenopsis aphrodite (assembly GCA_003013225.1). Lineage (NCBI taxonomy): Eukaryota > Viridiplantae > Streptophyta > Magnoliopsida > Asparagales > Orchidaceae > Phalaenopsis > Phalaenopsis aphrodite. Next base: position 460,575 of record NEWO01000456.1, on the reverse strand, counting down.
AGGTGTAAAGTCTGTAGGACCTAATGGTATCCCAATTGAAGTGTAAAAATATTTAGGAGATTTAGGAGTTTCTTAGCTTAATAAACTCTTTAATATTATTTTAAAAACTAAAAAGATGTCTGAGGAGTAGAGGAAGAGTATTTTGGTCCAAAATTTTAAGAATAAAGGGGATGCACCAGAGTTGCCAAATTATAAAAGTATTAAGTTGATGTGTCATACTTTAAAATTATGAGAGAGGGTAATTGAACAGAGGTTAAGGCGTATTACAGAGATTTTTCATAATCAATTTGGATTTATGTCGAGCAGATCTACTATGGAAGCTATGCATTTATTGAGAGGTTTGATGGAGAAGTTCAGAGATAATAAGGAAGATTTACATATGATATTTACTGATTTAGAAAAAGCTTACGATAAAGTTTCAAGAAATATCCTTTGGAGAGTTCTTGAGAAGAAATTTGATGATATGACATATTCAAGTCATTAAAAAACATGTTTACAAGAGTTGTTACTTGTCTTCGAACAGAAGGAGGATTGACCAAATATTTTCCTATTTCTGTTGGTTTACATCAGGGATCGGCTTTAAGCCCATATCTTTTTACTTTAGTTATGAATGGTCTTACTGGACACTTACAGGATGATGTACCTTGGTGTATGTTTTTTGTTGATGATATCCTTCTTGTGGATAAGGCGAGAGAAAAAGCTCATGAAAAACTTGAATTATGGAGGTTTACCTTGGAGTCTAAAGGCCTTAGTTTGAGTAGAACCAAAACTAAATACATGGAATGTAATTTTAGTAATAGCAGCTCTAGTGCCAGAAATGTAACTATGGGTGATAAAATTATTAAAAAGTGTGAACGCTTTAGATATCTCTAATCTATTGTTTAAACAGATGTGATATTGATGGGGATGTTATTAGTAGAATTCAAGTTGGTTGGTTGAATTGGAGGAATGCTTCGGGCTTATTTTGTGATAGAAAAGTACCGCTTAGACCTAAAGGAGAATTTTATAAAATGGTGGTGAGAGCTACAATGCTCTATGTTGTTGAACGTTGGCCTTCAAAACAGAAGCATAAAACTAAGTTCAGTGTTGCCGAGATGAGAATGACTAGGTGGATGAGTGGCTTTACACTTAGAGACAGATGTGAAATGAATATATCTGTGATAGGGTTGGTGTAGCTCCAGTGACGGACAAAATTAGAGAGTCTTCTTAGATGGTTTGGTCATATTAAACGTCGACCATTTGATGATCTGATTAGAAGAGTAGATGTTTTAGATTCGACTTATGTTAAGAAAGACAGAGGTAGACCTAGGAAGACTTGGGCATATTGTATAAAATATGATATTAATTTATTAGAATTAAATGAAAATAGGACGCAAAGGAGAAAAAGGATTCATGAAGCCGACCCTAGTTAGTGGGATAAAGGTTTTTTTGTTGTTGTTGTTGTCAGGTCATCAAAGATATGTATACTAGAGTTATTACTTGTGTTCGAACATCAATAGGATTGACGAAGTATTTTCCTATTTCAGTAGGATTTTATCATGGATCATCTTTAAGCCCGTATCATTTTTCTTTTGTATGGATATTCTTATTGGACATTTATAGAAGGATGTGCCTTGGTATATGCTTTTTGCTAATGATATCCTTCTTGTGAATAAGACTAGAGTTCCAAAAAATTTGAATATGGAGATTAACTATAAGATTCTAAAGACTTTTATTTGAGTGGATCTAAAATTAAATTCATGTTTCAGTAATAGTTGATAGAGTGGAGGGATTATAACAATGGGTGATCAAGTCATTAAAAGGAGTGAATTTTTTAGAAATCATGGGTTTGTTGTTCAAAGTGATGGTGATATAGATGGGGATGTTATTAATAGAATTCAAGTTGGATTGTTGAAGTGTAAGAATGCATTGGGCATATTGCATGATAGTAAAGTACCGCTTAGACTTAATGGAAAATTTTATATGATGGTGTTGAGTCCTGAAATGTTTTCTGGCACAGAATGTTAGCCTTTAAAGGAGAAGCATAAAATTAAGTGCAGTTGAAATGAGAATGCTCATGTGGATGAGTGCATTACATTTAAGAGACAAAATGTAAAATGAATATATCCGTGAAAGGGTTGGAGTAGATCAAATGGCAGAAAAAATTAGAGAGTCGCCCAGGATGCTTTGGTCACATTAAACGTAGACCATCTAACCACCCTGTTAGAAGAGTAGACGTTTTAGATTTAACTTGTGCTGAGAAAGGTAAAGGGATTAAAAAGACTTGAACATGTTGTATAAAAAATTCTCTTAATTTATTTTAATTAAATGATAATATGACACTCAATAGAACACAATGAAGAAAAAATGATTCATGTATCCACCCCACTTAGTGGGAAAAAGGATTGTTGTTGTTGTTGTTGTTGTTGTTGTCGTGGTGATGGTAAAAGTCAAATACTCTCCTAGATATGGTAGTGGCCGACAAAATTGAATGTTCTGAACAAAGAAGTTCATAAAATTTATAAAACTTGCAACATAAAATATAAAATAAAAATACACCAAAAAAAGCTTGAATTTTGAATTAAATCAAGTTTTGAGATCTACATCAATGAGCATAGCTAATGTTTAGCCTAACAAGTCCAAAACAAATGCTTATTTTCCATCTAATAAAATGAAGTATTGTGAACAAAGAGTAAGAAGTAACATAATGAACATCGTTGTGTGATACTGCAATATTAGTTGCAACAAAGATTGGATATTAATTTTTTTTAACTAAAGTGACTTAAAACAACGTGATTGCTAGAAACATAAAATGACAAAGCAAGGCAACTATCTTGCATTTTTATATCACTCTAAATTTTGAGCTCTGCATTGCTAATTATTTACATGATTTGTATAGTACATTGACGGATTAGAGAATTAGGCATCGTAACAAAAAAGCCCAGCACCTAAAATATTACTAACTTGGTCCCAGAGAAAAAAGGAGAGTTTTGCTTCGCCGTCTAGTTCCAAGAAATGTGCATTAGCAAGAGCTTATAAACTAGAATATAAGTTTTTCTTGTTTTCCTAGTAGAGAAGAGACGTGCATAGTAAAGCTAAGAGTAATTAATGTGAGAATATCATGATCATCATATATATTACTCAAAAAATATATATACATTGACATGAATCTTAAAACAACATTTATACGCTCTTTATTCTCCGGTGCTTATATTTGTCTCCCTTGGCTTTCTTCTTCTGTTATTTATTTTTTTAGCTTTTGATGCTACATTACTGTGGGCTAGAATTGATACATACGACGGAAATAAGAAAGAAAAAGGGTAGAAGGACCACGTGCGCAGGATATTGGTGTCTCATTTCAAAATGGCATGTACCTTGTCATTTAACTCAAGTTAATAGGCACTTGAAATCCTCGATGATATTTTCCCCCTTAGAATTATGCTGCATAACTTTGTCAACTTATTCACCAACTTGTTCATATTAAGTTTAAAGCAAATAAAACAAAATTTTCAACAAGAAAACTAACAAAAGAATAGTCTATGCTTCCTTTATTTTTTCTCAAACATAAAATAAATATATTTGTCTAGCAATGGATTCAAGTCATGCTCTAACCTTACAGCAAAAAAGATGTTTGGCTCAATATTATGTAATACGGTATGGCTATTCATATAACAACGTTATCTACAAATACAATGTATTTTGTTCAATTTATATAACCTAGAGAGAATGGTGATTATGGTTTTTTTTTTTTTTTGTGCCTTTTGTTTAAGAAATTAGGTAATCTAACATCTAGATGTTTGAATATTTGACTAGCATCTAAGTGTTAAATTTAAATGGCAATTATAACATTATTATTTAAGGACTTCAATGAGCAAAGCAAATGATGTTTGCTAATAGCATCAATAGTAAGCCTCAAACAAAAATAATATAGGTTTACAAGTTTGGCTTTCTGCCAAAATATTTGGATTAAACTTCTAAATTTTCAACGGAATAGGCTAAAATCTTATTGATTGCACAATCACAATGTAAAACCCAAGCATCTTGAATGCATAATGAGCTAGATCAAAAGTAAAAACATCAAAAGGAAAAAGCACGAGAAATTCAATTTTAAAATCAAAAAAAGCTTTAAAAAATAACAAAATCAAAGCAATGTGACTAAAATAAATAAAATATAAACCAAACATAATTTTAGAACGCAAGCCATGAGAAAAGGTCAGCACCAATGTTACAAGCCTCATAAGAAAGCAATGAATATGAGAGGATAATAGAAAACTTCGAGCCTGTCTCAAATGCCAAAAGATTAGGAAAAACGAGAGGGGAAATTTGAGGGTTCCCATAACTTAAGAAATTCAATTGAGAAGATGCCCATAAATTAAGAAATTCATTAGGGAAGAAGAGAAAAAAATTCAATGGGGAAAAAAGAGAGAAGATTCGTAGCCCGATTCATTCATTTGCATGCTCTAATTCTACCTAATGGGGAGTATTTATGCAAGTACATTTGTGTACCCACAACTCCATAAATTCATCTAGAGGAAGAGAGAAGAACCACAGCTCAACGAGAGCACAGGTGTTGTGACCCTAAAAATAAAAAAAAGGGTTTTACAAAGGCTTTTAAAAGGATTTATCACCAAGAGTTCGATAAAGATTTATGAATTTACTAAATTTTACCTTCGATTTGTCTTAAATCTTGGATTTAGTAAATCTGAGAGTTCGGTGCATTTAATGATTTACGGATTTACTAAATCCCATTAATTTTAAAAACTACTTGCAACAAAACAGCTCCTTAGACACATCAATCTTAAATACTAGAGTTCGGTTGATTTGAGAAATTACGGAATTACTGAAACATATTAACTTTAAATTCTACTTGCAGCAAAACTGCCCCCTTAAACACTTCAATCTTGGCCCAAACTTCAAAAGTGGATTAGGGAAATTAGAAGGACAATTTGAGAATGTCTATAACTCCTACAATATATTGGTGCTGTAGATAAGAGGTGAGCCATAGCTCAATTCATCCATTGGCATACCTTAAAAATCTCTAAGAGGGAGTATCTATTGCAGTACAAGATCCCAATGACCCGTTAAAGACCTATTAATTATCCAACAAGCACAGATAACATATAATCTAGCAAGACTCACGATGTCCCACTTACTACTAATCTACCTATTGCACCTACTACCCTAATAACCTTTCAATCAAAGGGCGGCATCCTCTAGAAGAAGAGTTAAATGGATCAGCAAAAAAAAAAAATTGACAGTATAGCACAGGAGTTCATCTCACAGTGACAGGGGCGTCGACTCGCTGGACGTTGCTCTCCTCGACAAGAATCTCCATGGCCTTAAGGCAGAGAGCCTTCACTTCCGACTCCTTCAGTGGCTCGCACCTCTTTAGCTGCTCTATTTGCCTGTCCAGGTCCGACATCTCCCTCCCTCCCTCCCTCGCTCTCTCTCTCTCTTCTCTATCTTTTGGGTTTTTGCTCGCGCTGGCTATTTTAGAACGGCGCCTCCTTCCCTTTTGCCGCCGGACCTTTTGAGCAGTGGTGTCGCAACTTCAGCATAGGCCTCACGGCCCTCGCCCAGGTTAAATCTTGTGCAGCGATAAGTATATAAAGTAAAATGGCAGATTCTCAGATATCAGATTTTTATGTATATAAATTTAACATTTTAGCGGCATTTACATGCATAGTAATTCTTCTTTATTTACATGTCTCACAACCAAATTTTCGAATTTATCAGTATATCACTCAATTATTTCCCATCACATCAAAATTATTTACGAGCAATTTCGAACATCAGCTAATTTTGAACTGAAATAATATGAATCGAGCTGACTCTAGTCAATTTGAGCTCACTCAAGCTCGGCTCGTTTATGGCCATAAATGTTGTTATCATAAAATAATAATGAAATTTTATTATCCTTGGTCACACTAAAAATTTATGCAAGATAATGATAAATTTAGTAGGTCGAAAATAAGCCCGATTTAAGTGATTGTGTATCTTGTCCATCTTTCATCCCAAAAGCTTGTTTGAATTCAACTTTTTGTTTAGAAATACTCATGAATTTTGTACTTGTGTTCAGCTCATTTTGATCTAATTAATGTAAACAACTTGTTTTCTACTCACATATAGCTTATATTCATTTAGGATTATTTCTAATTTTAAAGTTAAACTTATATTTAAAAAATCAAATTTTTTAACCCAATTTTGTTTTTGAATCACACCCCAGGAAAAAATGAGAGAGAATAGGGGATAGATTGAGAGAAAGAGAGCTGAGTAGTTAAGCTTAATACAAGAATGGGCAGGATCGGGGAGATCAAAGGGGTGTTTTCCTTAGCTCCATTGAACTAAATAGCATAATTAGAATCTAAATTTGGATCCTGATTTACATTTAATACCCCCTTTTTAAGGGTTGGTCGTCATTTCTAGATTTATAAACATATATGATTGTCTTACTAGTAATATCCCCATCAAAATTGGGGTTTTTGCGAGATATTCTTCTAGTTGACTTCTTTAATGAATGGAAGGATTCTCTACCTTTAGTGGCTCTCATACTCGATCTCTCGTACTTGAACTTTCATAGTCGGCCTATGAGTTCATCGGAAATCTTTTGTATGAATTTCAAATATTTTAAATCAACCTCTTTGTTATTTGTCTTTGGACTTGTCTATTTGGCTAGCTTATATTGGAGGACAGGTCAAGTGTTTTTTAGCCCTTTGTCAATCCAAGTATCTAGTTCTGATTGTATCTATCTAGTTCCCCAATTCTTTCATATTTTAGGAAGCTATGTTGCAACAAGAACGAGGGAATTAAATGTAATAATTGGTCCTGAATTTCAATTTTTTGTCATAATTTGAAAACTCTATCAAATTTTGGATCCAAACACCTAAAAATAAAATGATAAGATGTCTACTGAGCCTATTTACCTCAACAACTCCTCATTATTCATTTGATTTGTACTTCTTAATCTCATAGTCTGAAAGAGAACCTCAACCAGCCAGCCACGAATAAACTAAATGGGGATTTGATTCATGGCATGTTTAACAAGTAGAGATACAGATAGGGTGAGGAGGAAAAAAATATGGTAGTGAAGTGGAGAAGGATCAGTCAGTTCATCAGTCATGAGTTTTTGTTCAAAACTACACTAGAAGACATTATCACGGTGGTAGTGGCTCTAGGAAATTGACCGTGGTTGATCTAACTCTAGCATCCCATAGATGGAATTCATCATGACCGGCCTACAAGGGTCATAAACAATGACCCACAACTCTACAAGCAAGTGGAATAGTTTAGACAGATATTTGTATTTAACTCCTTCAACAGAATGTGGTTGAGAATAAAGAGAGGGAAAATACCTTTCACAATGTGTTCTTTCGAGATTAGTTTAGACTCAGCCTTTGGCACCTCTCTGTGATGAGTTGGTGAGTGTCTTCAAGTTTAATGGAGTTGCCCAGATATAAGTGATTTAAACTGCATTGCTATTAACATAACCATGGTGATGTTCATGCAACGAATGAAGGTCCCTTGGTCAATCGAGCTCTTTAATTGTCTCTTCATCAACTGCTTCTATCCAAAGGGGTTCATGCAATTTCTTAAGAACAAGGTCTACTATTGGGGGTTAGAGAACAAGGTGAAGGATTGGAAGTGGGTGCTCTACTTTACCTCTATAAAGGAATGTTGGCTAATTAGGAATCTAAGTCCTCAAAGAGAAGGTCAAGCCAAAATTATCACATTGGCTCCTCCAATTTGCCTACAATGTGATGGACGAGGAGCTCAGTTTACTCAAGTATTTTCAGGCTTATATTCTAAATAAGGTGTTGAAACCACACTGATTTGGAGTCGTGATTAAGGAGGACTAACAGTTCAAAGACATTGCTTAGGACAAGGAAGAGGTGGCCTTGGCAAAGGAAGGCTGAGAGGTGAGACCAGGTATTATGTTGATAGGTATGAGTTAGTGTATCTATTCCTCTCTCCTATGATTGTATTTCCAACAAATGGGGCTAACAACTAAATCCTTATGGAAAGGATAAGTTATGCTGATATGGTATGAGATAAAAATGATCTCATGTCTTTTGTAGAAAATATTTCCTTGAGTGATGGTGAGGATGAGGAAGTGGTCAGTTGAGATGCTGCAATAAGAGAGGGTCGACCCAACCATAGAGAGAGGTTGGAGGTACCTTATTTGGCCCATTAACAATTGTATCAATTCATTTTTTACCTTTAACCTCATAGTAAGGGATTGTTGATCTTGAGGAGGGAGAATTTCCTATCACTAGACTTGTAAATAGCAAAGGTGGAGAGGATAAGCCTTTTAGAAAGGAAAAGGCTACTAGTGGGTAGGAGGAGGAGTCCTCCATTGATAAGAAGAGGTTATAGTAGGTCCATTAAAATTTAGAACATAAGAGAAAAAGAAAGTAGCCATAGAGGATGTGTCACCTTCAAAATGGAGCATTTTATTGCCCCTAAAAAGATCCAACCAAATTGAATCCTACCCGAGAAGGAGGATGAGGGGGTGAAGTTGAGAGAGGAAGATTGATTTACCCTTATCGATTGGTTTAAAGACTGGAACACCTAAGTGACTTTTAGGTTGTGATATAACTAACGCCTGGGTACCACCCTTTCTTCTCTTTTTACAGATGAGTTTTTAGTGTCAAGGATATGGGTATCTTTCCATTGAGGTTGTGATGCGGGCCTAGTGTGTGCTACTTTTCTATAGATTCAAACCCCTACGCTTAATTTTCTAATAATTTTACTTTTTAAATTCCAAAATGTGTTTCTAATAATTTCTGGTCATTAGGTCGTAAACGCAAGTATACGTATCGCTCAAGTAATATAGGGCTCTAATGGAGTCATAAGTATCGATCCCACAAGGAGAATGTTAAACTCTTTCTTAATTAAAAGGACCTAAATAGATATTATAAGAACTACAACAACTATAAATATGTTAACTAAAGTTAAATGTGAAATACAAGTCTAACAAACCTAAATTTACTATGCTAATTTTTACAAACTTAAAAGTTAAATCTACTATAGGCAGGTAAAATAATTTTAACGAAGGTTTCAAATTTAAGAAAAGTATCTTTCTCATTTACGATAAGGTGGTAGCTAGTAAAGAATCAAATCTATTATTAATTGCATGCGACAAATAGGAGCAAGATGTTTTGAATCCACTTCTATGATTAGGCTGAGAGGATACTGGCTATGACTCCAGAGCGCTCACTTCTCCCTCACTTGAAGGCTAACATTCTCACCATATGGTTTTTAAATATTTGAACCAAATTGTTGATTTTAGTCTGTCACCCCAAAATCACCAAGTCTACACCCATCAAACAATATTTTCCTATTTACTTGCACTCAATCTCATGGAGACTTCACTCTTCCATGACATTAAAGTGTGATCCCTACTTGAATGTTGGAAACGTAGTCATCCCGACTCTTATGTTTTTGCATATAATTTAAAAAATAAATTGGCTTGATTGAAAAGCAAATAAAGTTCAAGATGAATCATCACAATTTAAGAAATTAAGATCATTTTCAAACAACTATTGATTCTTCACATCACTACTTCTTATTATTAAGGGAAAGACAAAGCAAATACTCAGAATTTATGGAGAAGAAATAATAGAACATGGATTTATAAATATTGAAACAAGTTTACACAACATAAAATTTAAGTAAACAAATTATCTTATTCTCCTCCACAAGCAAATCCCTTGAAGTTCCATTGAATCACTTCCTTCTACTTACAATGAAATGTGCCCCTCTCTAAGGATTGCAATGAAGAAGAAATCTATCACTTTTCCTCTCTTCTTACAACTCTTAAAGAAGAATCTCTCTAAATATCTCATGAATTTGTACTCTCTTTTCTTTTCTTATTTTCTCCTCCTTCGCCCCCCCCCCCCCCAGCAACATTTTCTGTCAAAAATGACGGTTAAATAATGTGTGGCCAAAAATTCAAGAGTTCCCTTAATCATCCCTTCAAAATTTATCCAAATTCAATGCATTTTGTAAAATAACTGTCTTGGCGCCATTCAACGCTGGTCGTGCTCCATACAGGTGTACTGGCGTCGTTTGGCGCCAGAGCATTTTTCTGCCTTTTTTGCTCCAAATTTCATTTTTTTGTCTCCTTTTTAATCCAAATCCCCAAATTGAGTATACTTGCATCAAAAATATGAAAATAAATTTCTTTAAAGTGTTATTTCACCACAAATGACCAAATATAGGCATTAAAATTATATGAAAAATTAAACATTTTTTTGGTGTATTGAAATCCCTCAAACTTAATTGTTACTTATTCTCAAGTAATTGTTTTACAACATAAAAATATGACTTATGGTAAAGAGTTTAACTCCTAAATTTTATAATTTAGTTTACTAAATATAATAGGACAACTTAAAAAAAATTTTAACTACTCAGGTTAAAACTAAAAGTATGAGAACATCCAGTAGTCTAGTTTAAGATTTCTACTTCGCTGTTCATTTTAAAAAGAACTGTAGTTTTGTCAAACTAAAGATACTTAGAATGTCCATATGAAAAAGAATTTCATGAGAACTTTATTAGTAAGGATGCTAATACTTAAATATAAGTTTAGAAATGTAATAAAGCCATTTTCCTCAAGTTGATTTAAGTGAAGCCATTTTTTTATTAGGCTTCTCCTCACATACTTTTTTCTTTTCATTTGCATTTGCTTTTTTTTCTTCCCCCCCCCCCCAATTTTTTTATATATGTGAGGATTACTATATCTGGATAGCTTTTAATAATTTTGAACTTTCACTATCCTCTTCTTAAAGTTAAAAACTTTTCATATTCCTTCATTTAATAAATTCATATTGGTTTTGAAGATTTTTCATAAAGTCTCATTTTCATTTTTTTTTATGAAACTCTAAAATTTTTAATACTTCAAAAATACAATTTTTTCTTTACTTTAAATAGAAAAAGCATAGTCTTATTCTTTCATACTAAATGCATCAACCTAAGAATTAACCTTCATTATGGAAAACCTTTACTTAAGCCTAATATATATAGTTAGAAACAAAAATTTAGTTATCTAATGCTAGCCTCTAATATCAAAGGTCATGTTAAATTAAAATTTAAAAATATAGTTAACTAAGCAAAAAATAAAAATTATTTTCCTTCTTTTTAAAAGAAAATTTTCTTCCCCTCAAATGTAAAGTTTAATAAATAAAGCATGCAGTATAAGAAATTCAGGGTGAAAAAAAATATTAAATACATTCAAAAGTACTAACCTGTTGCTCTGGGACTTTGAACTTTGAAATTAAACTATGCAAGAACCAATAATAAAAAGAGCAGTTATATATAACATTGCATAAAATTCAAATAACATATTTATATCAAAGGATTTACTGTATTAAAAGAAAGTGCTAAACATTAACAAAAATCTAAAACATATATTCAGAAAAACTAAACTTAACACTAACAAGTTCATTTAGATTACACTACAAATAAATAAAAGTAGATCAACAAACTAACAGAAAACAAACCAATAATAGTCACAAAGAAAAACTAACATCATGCTAATTTTCCTCCTCATCAGTGTCTTCTTCTTTTTATTCTCCTTTATCATCTTCCCAACCTTCTACATTTTCCTCATTCACATAGGGTGTAAATCTAGGATAGGTGGGAAATTCCACATAATGGTCTCCCTTCATATGTCTGATTTGAGCATCATAGTAAGAAATATCAAATTCAACTCTCCTTTGCATGTAGAAATCATTATAAGAGTTGTTTGCCTCCATGCTTCTCATCTGATTTTGCTATGTCAAAATATCTCTTTTTTGTATAATAATTTGGTCCATAATTTCTTGTAGAGAAAATAAACTAGAAGTGGAAGGTTTAGATGCAGATGTCGAAGGTATGTCTCTACTTTCACTTCCAGTTCTCCACCCAGTATGTGCCTCATAGGTATGCACACTTGGCTTACTAATTGGCTTTATGACAGCGACTTTTATTATAAACCAACAAATACAAGAATTTGACAGCGCTACTAGAAGATTTAATTCCCCGGCACCGACGCCAATAACTTGACTGGCGACTTTTTTATATGCTTAAAATATAAGATAAATATGGACGTAATAAAAATTCAGTAATTGTAAAGGCACACTTATCAACACAAGTATACGTATCGCTCAAGTAAAATAGGGCTCTAATGGAGTCCTAGATATCGATCCCACAGGGAGTAGTTTAAAATTACGGACTAAGATTTTACAAAAGCAATACTTTAATTACAACAACGAAGTTCAATTTGCTTATCTGTCACTAATAGGCAATTGAAATAAATATATAATTTTAATAACTAATAAATAACCAATGAAACTAAGGAGGGTTTAATTGTGATATTCAATATATCAGAAAACATCCTTTTCCTTGTTAAGAAATTACAGTGAATGGATAAAATGAATTAGTTTAATTTATATTGTGCCAAATAGGAGCATACCTATTCTTTACCCTTTGGTCCAGGCATAAATAACATTGACTAATCCTACGCTTGTTTACTGAATCTGCGGCTAAGCTGGGAGGATACTGGCTCTCACTTTGTAGCACCCACGTTCCCCTCACCTGAGAGCTAACATTTACACTTCAGCACCCAAACAATAAGACCGAATTGGGGATTTTAGCCTGTCACTCTAAAAACTCCAATTCTATGCCTGATAATATTATTTTCTTATTTATTTGCACCAAACTTCCAAGGGCTTTGACCTCCCTGAATCTTGGATGTAATCTTCACTTTAGTTGTAAAACTCAACATATTTTAACAAATCAATT
>NEWO01000456.1:351429-434379 GCA_003013225.1 Phalaenopsis aphrodite | reverse complement strand
CTCCAATTCTACGCCCGATAATATTATTTCCCTATTTATTTGCACCTAACTTCCAAGGGCTTTGACCTCCCTGAATCTTGGATGTAATCTTCACTTTAGTTGTAAAACTTAACATATTTTAACAAATCAATTGGCCATTTTGAAAGTAAATTAAGATCAAAGTGAAAAGATCATCACAATTTCTTAAACATTTTCTTGGCTTCACCACTTCAAATTATTATTTCACAAATCTCAAGACAAGGAGAAAGGCAGAGAAAACTACTCAGAACTCATGGGGAAAACACAACAAAACTCGGAATTCATATATAAAATCAAAGTCATACAAACTACAACAAGCAAATTACTTATCTCTAATTTCTCCCCAAGAACACTCCACAAAGTTCCTCTGAATCTCTTCCTTTCTTTACAGCACAAAGAATTCCTCTTCGAAGTAGCAAGGAGGAAGAAATCTCTCACTTTCCCTCCAGTCTTACAATCTCTCAAAGAATTCCTCACAATTTTTACACTCTATTGGAAATTTTGTGCACTAATGGTAACCTCCAAGGCCTCTAGACTCTCCCAATTTTCGGCCAAAATGTTCTTTTAAAGTTGTGGATGAGCTTTCCCAAGATTTACCTAAGCATCCCTTCAAAATTTGGCCTTATCCAAATCTTGAGTAGGTATAACCATAGATCTCGCCGTCGGCAGCCTCGAGGGCACCGTCGGCGGGCTTTTGAAGAATTTTGTCTTGCAGTCTTGACAAAAACTCTCCGTCGGCGGGGTCGAGAGCGTCGTCGGCGACCTAGTTCAAATCTCCACATTTTGGTCTTTTTCGCTTCGAATTCGCTCTTTTTTACATATTTTTGCTCCAATGACCCTAATTCATCATTCCTGCAACAAAACATAAAAAATACCTTTCTTTAAAGTGTAATATCATTAAAAACAGTATAAAATAGTTATGGAAATCTCAACATATTTTCATTTGGTCACTTTAGTGGTTGTAATAATTCTTCTAAATGATCAAACTCTACTCCTGATTGTGTACATAAAGTAAAAATTAGGTTAGGGTATCTTAAACACCCCGTGGTACTTTCTTTTGTATATGAGTGTGCATTGGTGTTAATCAAATCACTAATTACTATTTTAATTTAATTATTAATCGAATTTAGGTTTCGACTAGGCTAATTAAAGGGTTATTAGGGTTTGGTCAAGTACTTAGAAGGGATTAAAAATGTAATTAGGCTATGTAACTTTTTTAAAGGGGAATAAAAGGTAATTAAGTTTAGTTAGATGATGATTGAGAGGATTAAATGGGTTATTAAATAGGTTAAGTTCAGTTAAGGGGTACTGGAAGAGATTAGAAAGGTAATTAGCTATGTAACTTTTAACAATGCGGGAATTATGGGTTTGAGTTTTGATTTTGGCAATGAAATGGGATTGTTTTTTTTTTTGTTTTGATGGTTTGAAGAGATTATAGGTTTCATTCAAGTGGTTTAGATGGCAATTAAGCAATATTTAAGGCTTGTAAGTTCCGTTAATGGGGAAAATAAACATGTAGGCTTTCTTTTTTGGTAAATTTAAGGAGAGAACATATTAATTTGATAAAAATAAACACCACATACAAAATATATTAAACATACATAGCAAAACTTATGGATAATTCATATAACATGTAACATTCATCATGGAACATATAAACATAGAGGAAACTTGAGGCTTGAACATAAAACATGGGCATATGTTTAGATTTTGATGAAAAAATCATGTAAACATGTCAATTTTTTGAAATAACTTCATATGAAGACTCTACAATGCATTGGAACTAAAAGTCCTATGATTTCAATAGATTACTTACAATAAATTAGGAAAATTTTTAAAGGAACATGAAGGATTTTAAAATTTTAAAAGAGACACAAGATTTTCATGTTGAAAGAAGAAAGGTTATACCTTTGATATCTAATAATTTGATGTTGAATTGACTTTCTTACGTTATGTGAAGAAATCCTTTTTCTTGATGATTTTTGGCCTTCTCTGCCTTGCTCTTTACTTCTTCTCAATTTTGACGGATAGTTTCAATAGAGCTCTCGATTTTGGCATAGAAGGCTCAGTTTTTGCTTTAAGAGGAGAATTTGGAGAGGGAGAGGAAGAGGGGATGGAAGAGAAGAGAATTAAGAAGATGGGAGGGATTTTTGACTGATATGGAGGCATTAGAGGTAGTTTCTTTGGAGGGGAAAGAGGTTGAGAGGAAAAGGAAAGGCTAGGATTTAAGGAGCGATTAGATTTTAAATTAGTGATTTTGAGGAAAAGAAGGGCTGATTTTAGCAAAAACAAATTGGACCAAGAAGGATTAATTAGTTGGATCCTTGATGTGGTAATAAGGAGAATGGTTGGATGAGAGAATAAATGAAGGGTAAAGCTATAATCATTTTTATTATTTTGGCCAAAGAGAGGGTATTTCTTGTAAATTAGCAAAGATAATTAGAAAAATTAAAAATTATATATCATTTTGAAGAGTACAAAACAAGTATTCTAATGATCTAACCCATTTCAAAAACAGAGTTCTCTAGCCTAAGATATGATCAATTAAATATCAAAGTTGGTTGAGGGTGGTTTTGGGTGGTTATGGTCTCAAAATTGACCTTGGACTATTTGATAAAGAAAAATTCAAGAAATTTAATGGTTTAATTGGTTTTGGATAATTCAAGCTCGATAACAAGATATGACTGGTCAAAATGGGCTCCAACTTAAGAGAGAGAAAGTGGCCATTTTTTATTTATATTAGATTTTATCAGTCAAAATTATGTAATTTTGAATTTAGAATAACTTTTTTGAATTTCAAAGTTAATTTGAAGTAGTTTTAAGGGATTTATGATCAAATTATTATTTTCTCTCTTCTGATTATAACCGGCTCAAAAGGTACCCAAACGAAGCTGAAATTGAGCTCGGAGGGGCTTATTTGAAATATTTCAATGATATGAAACAATTGTGATGTTCATTTTTCAAAATAATAAGTCATTAAAAAACTTTTATGTGGGATCATTTTCCAAGCATAAGCACTCTAAGTGCAAATTTACGTAAAGTAGTGTCCAATTATCACCAAATTGGTTTGCATGGTTTTTACATATGAGTATAAAAATCATGCAGCTAACAGAGTTGAATTTAGATCACTAGATTGACCAGTGAAAGATAATAATATTTTTTAGGTTTTTCGACAATTATCGTCATGCTTAAAAATTTGAATGATGGTTTTCATGTAAAAGTTGTTCCAATTGATCATTAAATTAATTTGTATCATTTTTATTAGTGATAATAACTCTCATGAAACTTTCAAAATGTGATTCTAAGCCTTACAATAACCTCAAAAGAGAAAATAATAATCTCAAAAGTTTGGTTAGGATCAAGCCCAAGTGAAGTCTGATTAAGCTTAAGCAAAAAAAATATGTTTGACAAAAAATGAGGCTAATAGTAGGCAATTATTGTGTCCCCAAAGTAATTTTTTGTTGCATATCTTGAAGTAGGGTTTTGTTGCCTTGCCCGATGTGGGCTATTTTTATCTCCCCAAATTAAAAAAGTTATTGCCTTCTACTTCAGGCGGTGATCAAGGAATGATAATAGTTATGTGATGACATTTTAACATCTGCAATGATCCTACGATAATGGTCTGACAATATGGTGACTTAATAATAGGGCTCCAACATAGTGGTGGATTGATGATAGTGGTTCAGTACTATGGTGGCCTGATGTTGGTGGTGGGCCAAGGTAGTAGCCCAACAATGATGTATCATGAGTAAGGTGGCAACCCAATGATAATGATCCAGCTATAATAGCGGTGGTCTAATAACATTGGTTGGATGATAGTGATAGAGGCAATGCCATTGATTGAATAACAATGACTTAACAACAAGTTTGTGTCAATGGTTGAGCAATGCTAATCTAATGATAACAAAAATGCAGACAGATGATGGTAGCCTGTGGTGGTGATGACCACACAAAATGGTCTGCCGTGATGGTGGTGGTGACCCATATATGATGATCTGGTGACTATGAAAATGTACCATAATGGTGAAGACTATTGAGTGTCAGTGATCCATCAGTATAGTGGTCAGGAGATGATATGGTGATGATGATAGCGGCTGAATATGGAGGCAATGACCCACCATCATCCAACAGACTAGATTTAAATATACATCAATATTGAGTGTTTAGCATTGAAATTAATGTAGGATCTAATTAGGTGATTGTATAAGAGTGATATATGGGCAACACAACCATTGCATAATTATAAATAAGCAAACATCATGGTTAGCATACGCTGAAGTTATTGAAGAAAATATATAAGGGATGTTTGCTTTATCCAAGTTAAAATATATAGGAAAAAAGAAGTCCACCAAGGATGCTTAACCTATTTAAGTCCATTTGTATAAAAAATTCACAAATAATTCTTTAAGAATGTTTGACCAATTTTAGGTCATTTGTATATATGAAGCCATGAATAATTCACCAAGGGTATTTGACCAATTTGAGATCATTTGTATGAAAAATCAACCAAAGATGTTTGAGTGATCTGAGGTCATTTTTATTAATAATCTATCAAATATGTTTGTCCAATTTAAGATCATTTATAAATAATAAGGCATGAATTATTCACTGAGGATGTTAGACCCGACCTAGGTTATTAGTTGAAGTGTAAGCTTGATGACTGTAGCATGCATTAAAAGAGGACAAATGAATTTTACTTAAAAATTTTCATATCCTAGGTTGTTTAGTCATAACATTGAAATCACTCATTTACCATAACATGTTATGAAGGGGGTCAAGTGTAGTTCACCAAGGATTTTCTTACCAATCCTAAGGTGTTTAGTTAGAGAGTAGTAATAACTTGATGATTGTTGGTCATTATGGAAGTGGTCAATTATAATTTATGAAGAATTTTTTAACTTATCCAGGTTATTTTGTTAAAGTAAAACAATCACTTGATGATCATCGCCTATTATTGAAGAGGTCAATTATAATCCACCAATGATTTTTTACTTATCCTAGGTTGTTTAGCCATAGCGTAGCAATTGTTAAATGACTGTAGAATAATATTGAAGAGGGTAATTATAATCCATGAAGGATTTTTACCTATCCTGGGTTGTTTAGTCAGTGTAACATTCACTGAATGACTGTAACTTACTATTAAAGTGATCAATTATAATCCACCAATGATTTTTGAATTATCCTAGAAGCATAGCAATTACTCGATGACCATAACATGTTATGAAAAAGGTCAAATCGAGTCCCCATAGGACCAGTTAAGTCCATAATAAGGTTTCATAAATATTTTGTGTTTCTAGAGTTTTAGAATAGGTTGAGATGGATCTTACTCTTTCTTGAAAAACTTATAGTAACCATATTTATAAATAATGTATGGAAACTTATTTCGCGTTACTTTCTTATTTATTTCTCCCTCACTAGAGATGTTGTTCACACAAGCCTGATAATTATGTATAAAGTATCTCATGTATCAAATATTGAGGAGGCTAATTTGTTATTCAAATTGAAAAGGAACTTTGGTATAATGAGGGGTACTGAGAGAGCACTTTCCAACCAAAAATCTCCAATCAATGTTTTGGTAATGTTTAAGATGTTGATATGAGCATCCACTTAATGTTTTAATGAAAGTTGCCTCTCAACTTAGAAATGGTTTTCATAGACTTAACATCTGAATGAAATAAAGAAAGATTGGTTACAACCATGCCCAAAAAATTGACGTGAATAATCATTTGAGACTATGGTAAAGTTTTCCTCTAGCCTAGAATTAGTTCTCATAGACTTGATGTTTAAATGAAATGCAGGAAGACTGGCAAACTACAGTCATGCCCACGACCTTTATGTGAACAGTCGTTCAAAAGTACTGTAAATCTTACCCCCCCCTCCCCTCATTAGTGAATACCTCAGAAAAAATCTTTTATTGACTCTCTCTCACTTTGACAAATCATAGAGAGGTAAGAGAATTCTTTGATAAAACTTCAATTTGCGATGAGTTTCTTCACAAATGTATTATCAAGTTCATCAAATGTATAAATGATTCCTCCTAGGTGTGAATAAAATTAAGTGTGTGCTTGGCTTTTAAGTGCAACAGAAAAATACCAGTCTACCAAAAGCTCATTGAATATGCAAAATATTTTTAACATGATTAATATATTCATCCAAGTCAAATGTCTCTTCATAAGAATCAATGCTTGAAAGCTTAAAAACCTATTGGAAGAGGGTTTTGAAACACAATAATGATCAATCAACATGAATCCTAAGAACTATGTTGAATAGAGAAAACAACTGATATCCCTTAGATGGAACTCCTCTCACATTAGACATCATAACTCATCACAATTTACATATGATCGAGCTAAGTTATCCATACATGTTAATGTTTTGATGTTAGGGTTGACTACATGAGATGGATGTGTAGAGGTAGAAGTGTCTAAAAGGTTAGCTTCATGAAGAGAAACTTTAGTGAGTAAAGAGGGTGCTAATTGGCTACCTCTAAAAAGTGGATTTTATTGCAATCTTTCCCCTCCGACATGCATTACCTTGAATTGTTGAGCCTCACACAAAAGTTGGAGTATCACTATTTGAGACTCTTCTATTCTTTGTACAAGACCTTCAAGATGTGAAAATAAGATTCTTTTGCTAATTAGGTGTGAATATCATCTGTAAATAAAGCAAAAATGTGCACTCAAAACTTTAAGATTGTGGCATGAACCGAAGAGTAGTGTAGTGAGAAGCTCATGTATTGCGTTTGTTAGCCTTTGCAGAAGTGTAAACTTCTATAAAAGACACATTATTTCTCAAAGACGGCATTAAATAGTTGTGTCAAAAAATTCATGGTGGTATCTAGAGTAATATTTTGTCATCTTAGTGTTATGTGAGATTTTATCAAACACATAGATAAATGAAAAATAGTAGGAAGAGACACCATAATTTTTTATGTAGAAAACTCTGGAAAGGAAAAAAATCATAAGGTCTGGCTCTATCAAAGTAATCCACTATTTATTTGTAAGTACATAAGTCTGGTTTTCTAATAAATTGTAGAATATAGAATTACAATATTAATAATACAAATGTAAAGTAGTAGTTTATTTATAATAGCTGCAATTGGGATGCAATAACTATAACTTACAACAAAGGCTATAATTGGTGGCTACACTAGTGAAGGTTTGTCACAAATGCTATCTTTGGAAGTTGTAATTGTACTAATTAATCATAGAAGTCGTAGCTATTTTCTGCATAAGTATTAGTTGTCCATAATGGCTATGGTTAGAACCTGCAATATAGTTAGTTGGCTATAAAAGCTATAGTTGGTGACTGCAATTAAAATAGTTGCCCAAAGAGTATAGTTGGAAGTTGTAATAGTAGAAGTTGACCACATATGCTATAGTTATTAAATTTAATATTGTTAATTGGTCATATAGTTCATACTTGATGACTGCAATAGCATTAGTTGGCACATAGACCGTAGTTTGAATTTATAGCAGTTGTTGGCCATATAAGTCATAACTAATGAGTAAAATATCATCAGTTGGCCACACAAGCTATAGTTGGAGATTATAAAGTGTTAAGTTGCCACAATAGCTATAATTAGAATTTGTGATAGTGGTAGTTGACCAGATAAGTCATATTTTTTATTGCAATATCATTAGTTAGCTACATTTTTTTGTAGTTGGTGACTATAATAGTGTTACCTGACCACATGGACCATAGTTGGAAGCTATAACAGTAGTAGTTGACTACACGCTACTTACTCTAATGGTATACTTAGTGATTTATGGTTTAAATATTATACTTTTTAAAATATATTTTATAACTTTAATAGCTTAATTTTCAATGATTCATCACTACTCACCAGGTGTAAACACAAGTGCAGTATCATTCTAGTAATATAAGGTTTACTTTAAACCCAAAATATTGATCCCATAGAGAAGCGATGTAAAATATCCCTCAGGCTAAGTTCTAGTATACTACTATTAAGTCTTAGTTTGGAATGTCAATTAAGGATGTCTTTCTAACAATTGCTCCTAAATATAAACCTAAATCTAAACATAACCCTAACAAGATAAATTGGTTTGGTAAATTTTGAGATGTAAAAACTACTTTTCTCTTGTGATGTCCTAAAAAATGTGTAAGAATGTGTTGCATAGAATCTAATGTAGCCGATGACAATAGGAGCAAAAGTCTAAGTTTCTCTCTTCCGAGTGCATAACATAGCTTGGTTAACCTAGGGTTGATTCCTTAAAATAACTAGATTGTCACTGCAAAACTTCTAGTTTGTCACTTGATCCTGACTTTCTATATAGATGTTTATTACGATGTATGTGATTATATGCTTAATTTCTTAAATAATGATTCCTACTTTGCAACAAAGCCAAAAACTTGATCTAAAGCAAAAGCTAGGTAAAGTTTGCACTATGAAACAAAGAAGAATACAATTATAATAATAATTAAATATGTGATGCTATGCAAGTATACATATCGTTATCAAGTTATATAGGAATTTTTTATTAAGCCCCGAATATCAAACCCACAGGGTAAATTTAATAATATGCACTCTACAAAAATAAAAAAAATAGATAACAAAATTTCTACTTAGCAAATTATTCTTACTTAAACTAGAGATGCTATAATATGAATGAAATTTGATTCTTTTTGTAATTTTTTGATAATTTAAATAAAGTAAGCAACTAATTAACTTAACTAAATACTTGCAAGATGAAGCAAATATAAATAAAATATATTTTTCCTTATCATGAATCAGTAACAAGTATGGAAATTATCTGGTGGAAGCATTCTAAATGTATTGTGCTAAATATGAGCAATAATATTCTTTACCCTTACTAGAGATGCTATACAAAACTTTGGCCAATCTATAGTTTGAATAGTTTGAAGACCAGTTAGGTAAAGAAAATAGAAACTCTCACTCTAGAGTTCCCTCTTCTCCCTCCAGCTGGGGGCTAACATCTCGTATCAAAACCTAGAACTATAAATCAAATTGGAGAATTTAGCCTGTCACTCTAAAGTCCTCTAATTCTACACTCATAAAAGTTTATTTTCTTATTTATTTGCACTCAACCAATGAACTACATTCTCATTCATGAAATTAAATGTGATTCTTATCATTTGTTGACTAAGACAATACCATCTCGGATCTTACATATTCTCACAACAGGTAATAACATCTTATTAGCCAATTCAAGAAGTAAATGAAGTACAAGGTTTCAAATCATCAGAACTTCTTGTAACATTGAAGTCTAATACTTCACACAACTTCCTTTCAATAATTAATTCTTTGTCATTTGTAAGGAAAAAGATAAATAAAACTCCTCAGAATTCATGGAGAAAACACAACCACACTTAAGTTTAAAGATAGAATTCATGCACACAAACAAGAAATCCAAATTAAAACCAAATGTAGTCACAAATATAAACACTTATCTCAAATTTTATCTATCAAATGTCTTGAAGTTCTTTTTAATTCTCTTCCTTCACTCACAATACAAATTAAAACTCAAAATTAAAAAAAAAAAAGGCAGGCGGTGGCGAGGACTGCGGTGGTTACTTGGATGGATGATGGTTGTTGGCTTGGATTAGCTGGCTCTCTCTCTTTTGATGATCCGAGTCTTTTTTATAAAAATTCAAATGGTGCCTTGGTGTCTTTTCAAAATGTCTCTCCCTTCAATGAATCTTCTAGAAGTTGCCTTCTTTCAAAACTCAATTGAATGAATTTTCGTGTCCATGGGCTATTTCCCAGGTTTTTGTCAAGGTTTGCTTCAAACACCTCTTCAAAAATTCATCTAAATTCAATGAATCATAAAATAACTACTTCTAGCGCTTAAGCACGGGGTACCTAGTGCTTAGGCATGACTCTCTCTGTTAACTAGCGCATAAGGGCCGGTCCTGGGCGCTTAGGCGCCTAAGTTCTTTTTTTTTTCACCTTCTTCATTTTTGCTTCAGATTTGACTCTTTTTCACTTCTTTTACCATTTTTCATCCATTTGATTGTACCTGCAAGAATACACACAAATAATTTTCATTGAAGCACAATATCTTAAAAATAGGCATAAAAATGTGTATAAAAATTCTATATATTTTAGGTTTATCCAAATCCCTCAAACTTAAAATGTTACTTGTACTCAAGTGACCCTTCAATCTTTTAAAACTAAATTAGTAGATGATGTATATGAGTTTCTTTAGGAGTTCTTAAAATTTTGATGTAGAATATAGTAGTCCAATTCAGAAAAAAAAATATTAATAAATGAGACCATCTTAGAGTTTAGAAAATTTTAATGTTAAGAAATATAAAAATATGAGTTTCTATCTAGTTCAAAAATATTTTAGATTCTCCAAATATAGAATTTAGGCATTCTATAATCTCCACTTAAAATTTTTTTATTAAGCATGATTTTACTTACCATATTATATCCTTAAGCTTAAGAGTTTCTCAAGTCTTTTACTTTAGAAAGATCAGATGTGGAACCAATTTTTGATTAGGCACTAATCCTCAAGCCTCTCCTCCCTTTTTCAATTCTTCTTTTCTTTTTCTTTCTCTTTTTTATTCTATTTTTTTATTCATTTTTCTTTTTTCTTTTTTTAAGACAAGGATTACTATATCTGGATTGGTCTTTAATGATTTTGAATTCCACTCTTCCTTTCCTAAAGCAAAATCTTGATATAAATTTTTTACTTAAAAATACAATAATAGTTTTGAAAATTATTTTTAATAAAACAAATTTAAGTTTTTAAAATAAAAGTCTAACTCTTCTATATTTTTCAAAAATACAATTTCTCCTACTAAAGATTACACTATACTTATCATTTTCCACACTAAAATTTTCTAACATCAAGTTTTTCTTTATTACTATAAATTTTAACTAATATCTTTTACTCATTTCTATATTCAAAATTTTACTTTCCTAGTATAACTTCATATACATGATCATTTTTCTTTAAATCAAAATCAAATTTATTTGAAGTACTTTTGAGAACAAATAAATTTTTAAGTTCTTAACAAATTTTTTTTATCCCTCCCCCAAACTTAAATTTTTAATAAAATAAAATATTTTAGCAGCATATATAAATAGGTAGGAATGAAACTAAAAACAACATGCTTGCACGAATTTTTATATCTTAAATATGCAAATACAAAAATTAAAAACAACAATGAAAATTAAATGAATCAATTTTTATTTTACTTAACATACAAAGATTCATTGGACTTCTATAGAGTGGAGTATAACATAGAAGCAAACAAACACACTAACAAATATGCATAAATACAACATAAAGAAAAATATATGGTAGTAAATTGTAAATTTTAAACACCCAACTTTTAAGTAACAAGTTAGCCATATTCTTAAACCTTCTTAAAATATAGAATTAAATTCATCACAGACTAACTAGTACAATAAACATTATAATGAATACAATTACTACCAAAAAAATATAATAATTACTCAACAAAACACAATTACATCACAGTAATGTCTAATGAAACAAAACACAATAAAAACTAACAGTTTTGACAAATACATCTCTAAACACAATAAAAAGTACAGAATATCTGCATCATCAATGACCAGAGGAAAATATATTGAGATTTTCATACCTATTTTATACTGTTTTTGATGATATTGCACTTTAAAGAAATGTATTTTTGATGTTTTGTTGTAGGAATGATGAATTAGGTTCATTGGAGCAAAAAGATGCAAAAAGGAGCAAATTTGGAGCGAAAAGGACCAAAATGTGAAGAATTAAACTAGGGCGCCGACGGCGAGATTTTCCCGAGACTCCAGAATTAATTCATTAAGAAGGTCCATCGACGGCGCCTTCAAGGCCGCCGACGGCGAGCTCGACAGTTATGCCCAATCAAGCTTTGGATAAGGCCAAATTTTGGAGGGATGCTTAGGCAACTCTTGGGAAAGCTCATCCACAACTTTAAAAGAAGATTTTGGTCGAAAATTTGATAGTCCTAAAAGTCCTTGAAGTCCTGGAAGGGGGAGAGAGTTCCTGGAGGTTAGAAATGTTCCAATAGTGTGTAAAAATTGTGAGGAATTCTTCGAGAGATTATAAGAGTGGAGGGAAAGTGAGAGATTTCTTCCTCCTTTCTGCTTCAAAGAGGAATTCTGTGTGTTGTAAAGAAAGGAAGAGATTCAGAGGAACTTCGAGGAGTTTTCTTGGGGAGAAATTAGAGATAAGTTATTTACTTGTAGTTTGTATGACTTTGATTTTATATATGAATTCGGAGTTTTGTTGTGTTTTTCCCATGAGATCTGAGTAGTTTTCTCTGTCTTTCTCCTTATCTCGAGATTTGTGAAATGGTGAAGCCATGAAAATGTTTAAGAAATTGTGATGATCTTTTTACTTTGATCTTAATTTACTTTCAATCTGGCTAATTGATTTGTTAAAATATGTTGAGTTTTACAACTAAAGTGAAGATTACATCCAAGATTCAGGGAGGTCAAAGCCCTTGGAAGTTGGGTGCAAATAAATAGGGAAATAATATTATCGGGCGTAAGATTGAAGTTTTTAGAGTGACAGACTAAAATCCCCAATTTGGTCCCATCATTTGGGTGCTGAAGTGTAGATGTTAGCCCTCAGGCAAGGGAAACGTGGGATCTCCGAAGTGAGAGCCGGTATCCTCCCAGCCTAGGCGTAGATTCAGTAAACAAGCGTAGGATTAGTCAATGTTCTTTATGCCTGGACCAAAGGGTAAAGAATAGGTATGCTCCTATTTGACACAATACAAATTGAACAGATTCACTTTATATATTCACTATAATTTCTTGACAAGGAGAAGGATGCTTTCTTATATATTGAATATCACATTTGAACATTCATTAGTATCATTATTTATTTAATAGTTATTAAAATTACATATTTATTTCAATTGCCTATTATTGACAGATAAGCAAATTGAACTTCATTGTTGTGATTAAAGTATTGTTTTTCTAAAATCTTAGTTCGTAGTTCTGAACTTACTCCTTGTGGGATCGATATCTAGGACTCCATTAGAGCCCTATATTACTTGAGCGATACAAATACTTGCGTTGATAAGTGTGACTTTACAGTTATTGAATATTTATTTCGTCCATATTTATCAAATCTATAACTGTTATTAAGGATTTGGTACAGTTGCTGAGGAAGTAAATCTTTTAGCGGCAGTATTAAATACTTATATTCTTAAGCATATATAAAGTTGCGGTTGATAAACAATTCACAACAATACATAAACTAAAAATAAAAAAAACTATATATCTAATCTGATCTAATCATCCTCATCCTCTACATCACTCTCATCACTATGTCAAGGAGTTGCAGGCTCATATGATGGATATCTTGGATTTTGGGGAAAAGCTACATCTTGGTTACCTCTTCTGAGGTTTTCCATAGCTAAGTTGTATTCTTCTTCATAATCACTACATCTCCTCATTCATGCATCCATTCATATGTTATGCAAAATTTCCTAAATTTAATACCTTATCTGTAGTGTAGTTAACGTTATCCAAAATCCTCTGCAATAATTGCAACTTAGAATCAAATTTAGAAGTCTGACCCTGAGATGTAAAAGCACGTAAAGTGAAAGATCGAGATGTCAAAGTAGCATAACTACTAGAAAATCTTCTTCTCCAGCCAAAAATAGAATGATGTGAATAAGATTTCACATTTACACTAGTAATGGGCTTAAGAGGTTGTAAGATCTCTTCCCAGCTATCAAATCTAACTCCAGCCTACTCGCATAAAGAAAAGATCAAGGATGCAAATCCTAAACCTGCAGTAGTAATGGCGACAACATAACTGGTCATGACATTATAAATCAAAGCTCTAATATTGATGGGCTTGAACTACTAGATAAAATAGTTTAAAGTTGCTTAATCGCAGGTCACTTCACTAAGATGAATGGTAGGCAGAGACGAGCAGAAATGAAATAGTGTCATGCCTTTGCAGTCGCATCCAACTTCAAAGTGGAAAAGTTAACTCTCCTTTCATTTGTAATTTTCCAAATCCCTCTCCCAACAGTCAAAGATGAAATGATTTCATCTAACTCCTCCTCACTAGTACTATAGTTTGAATAAAAACATAAAATGCTCGGGGCAAATGATAAAACTAATTTATTACCTCAGGTGAAAATGGTATTATCCTTCCCCTCACCATGACTCCTTCTTCTTCAACTTCAGGGAGATTTATATAGAACTCCCGCACCACAGAAATCACTGTTGCAACAGAAAAATAACAGAACCTCTCCCACTGGCGGCAAACAATTAGATCTTTTACAGCTCCTCCTAGACTGTTGAAACATCGCTCAGGAATCAACTTTCTGGATTGTTATGTATCACTGTATCGATCCTGAGCTCTAGCACTAACAAACTTGCTTGAATCAAATTGGGACTTTCCCTTGCTCCTCTTCATTCTTGGTGCCATTTCTAAGAAATTATATATAATTTACAATAAATTCCAAATTCAACTATAAATCACTAAGCTTAACTCCTAAAAGCTTAAACTACCAAATCCATGTATTTCCATAGATTTTTCTCAAATTCTCAATATGAAAAGTGATTTTTGGGTAGATCAAGATTGTGCTCAAAATACATGGTGAAAATAAAAAAAATTTACAGAGAAGTGATGCTCTTACCTTAAGGATATCAAATCTAGCATTTTTTGCTCCAAACCACCAAGAAATCTTCACAATAGGCGTGCCCTAACTTGAAAATCGTGAAAACTTGAGGAAGGGGATGAGGTTGAGGTGCAAAAATGGAGTTTTTTAGACTGAATCGTCACTTAAAACCATTCACAAACCGGTTTAGGTGAACCAATGCTTAAGCGCGAGGTCTTAGCGCTTAGGATCAAGTGCACAAATTTTGATTTTTCTGATTTAAGTGAAATGCACTTTTAGCCCAAGTCAACCAACCCTACATTGTCTCATAACTCTAAAATAACTATTTTCTTCCCTTTTTAACTCTCCTCTTACTCAAGATTCACCAATCTTAACTAATTTGATTCTACACAACATAACACAAATGTTCATACAAACAAACTCTTATATTCATTCGCAATTGATTACAAACATTTTTAATCCATAAATTCTCAATCCAAATAGTCTTGGATGAGAAAATTCCTAAACACAAACATTAGACAATCATCACATTAATAACATACTAAACACACTTAACATTAACAAACTAACACTAAACAAAGAACTTAATTACAATCTTCATTCAGTGGAACGAAGTTTAACCTATCATCAGTCTCTCTATCAGCATTTGGAATGTAAATCTAAAAGAATGGATGATGGTTAATAACTCTGGTTGAATCTCCTTCAATCCATTTGTTCTTCAAATACATAGCATGTCCGCTTCTTCTATAAAATTTGTATGGCTAAACTACATCTTAAATTGCCATCTCATGTGATCCAGATGTGTGTTAACTTCCATCACTTTAGATTTAATTAAAGCCACGTCGGCCTCAATTTTAGTGACTTTCTCTGCTATCCCTTTGATAATAACGCCTTGGAAATTGTTATATAACTCATGCACACTCTGACTAATTGATGCACCCCTAGTGTCTGATGTCTTTTGCATCGTTTATGTCAATTTAAATCCTTATTAATAATGCCAAAAACTTGACTCGTCCAAAAATTTACGCAGTAATTTTGCTTTCAAAAATATGACAAAAAACTTGACCCAATTTATATTAAGTAGTTAATGTGCAAAATTAAAATATTATTAAAGATATAAAATAATTCACACTCTAGTGGTTCTATGCAAGTGCACGTATCGCTTCAAGTAATATAAGACTTTCTTTAAAAATCCCTGTATCAATCCCACAAAGAAGCGCAGTAAGAAATCCCTTAGGCTAAATCTAGTCTACTACTATCAAGTCTTAGTTTGGAATATGAAAATTCTTATGATAATAACATAAATCACAATATTCAAACTTTAAAAATTAAAGTAAAAAGATCAGTTAAAATGGGTTTAAAGAATGCTAATAGAAATGTAACTAGAAGAACTAAGTTTACTGAACTAATTTCTAAACTTCAAAGTTAAATTTACTAAGACTAAACAAAGTTTTGTGATGAAGTGTTCAAATTTAAGAAAGCATTCTTCCCCTTTACAATGAGTACATGGTTAGTGAAGTAATTAAAATCATTTGAAAATATACATAAAAAATTTTTTGTGCCAAATAGGAGCAATCATATTCTTTACCCTCTTCCAAGTGCATAAAGAACATTGACTAATCCAAAGTTTGGTCCCTAATTTCATGGCTAGGCTGGGAGCATACTGGTTGCCACTCCAGAGCTTCCACTACTACCACACCTGAGGGCTAACAATCTAGCACCAGTTTCTAATCAACTCGAAAAAATTAGGGATTTTAATTTATCACCTTAAAATCTTCCCTCTGCATCCAACAAAGTATATTTACCTATTTATTTACACCAAAATTCATGGATGAAATACTCTCTCATGAAATCAAATGTGATTCTCCTCATATTATAAAACTCATAGCCCCTTCGGAGCATATGTTTCTCAACACATTAAAACAATTCAATAGCTAAATCAAAAGGTAAATGAAGATCTGAGTTCAAATCATCACAAATTGTTGACATTTAAAACCATAGAAAACAAAATTAATTCTTCACAAAACCATATCTCAAAGTAGGGAGAAGGATAAAGAAGTCTACTCAGAATTCATGAGAAGAATACGCCAAAACACATATTTCATATATAAAAAGAAGTTTACAAAACAAAAGAAATGAAAGACACAACATACCTCATAATCCTTCCTAAGAAAATCCCTAAAAGTGCTCTTCAAGTTTTTCTATCCTTACAAGCACTCTCACTTCTCTTCTAGAAATGTAATGAAGAAGAAATTGTCACATTCCCTCTCCTCTTACAATCATTGAATAAAATCTCTAAGCCCTTGACTTTTTCTCTCTTGCCTTCTTCTTCCTCTTACTCTCACGCCACACACACACACACACACACACACACACACACACACTCACGCCACCCTCAAAAACTCCTCTTACAAGCTCTAAAATTCCCTCTCTTTTATAAAAGGTTGCCTCCCTCCAAAAAGAATTCAAATTTCCCTCCAAATTTCTCTCCAAAAGTTAACCCTTTTGAATTCAAAAGACATGTCAATTGAACAAAGAGACATATCCCTTCATAAAAGAAGCTTCCAAAGTATCTAGATGTATTGAATCACTCTAAGGGGTGTTTAGAACAAGTGTCCCTTTGAAAATTTGAGCAAAATTTATCCCAAACCGCCTTAATCTACAATAAGTCGTCTCTAGCGCATCATGCGCCAATTCTCTGGATTTTGGAGCATTGATACACATAAACTATATAATTTTTTAGACGCATTTTTAAACCTATTTTTGAAATATTACACTTTAATGGAAGGTATTTGTGTGTTTTTCTTTCAGGTACAGGTAAAAAGGTGAAAAATGCTTAAAGAAGTGAAAAAGGATCAAATTTTGAGCAAATAGCAGAAAAATGTGCAAGAGTGTTTTGATGCCTACACACCAGATCCAGCGCTTAAGCGTCGGTTAAACAGAGAAGGTCGTGCCTAAGTGCTAGATGCCCTGCACTTAAGCACTAGTGGCAGTTATTGGAAGAGTAAATTATATTTTTATGAATTTTGAAGAGGTTTTTAGGCACCCATTGACTTAATAGGTGGTTACAACCACCATGGACGAAAATTATTGTAAAAAGAGGCATCTCTTGGAGAAATACATCTAATCAAGATATATTTGAAGAGATACCAAGGCACCTTTTGGAGATTTATAAAAGAATGAAGATTGAGTTTTTGAAAGTGTGCTTGAAAAGAGAAAGTTTTGAAAGTTCTTGAATTGGGGAGTTACTTCGGAGAGATTTTCTGGCACCACATGTTTATTTTATCCTTTTTATTTTAGTTTTTATATTGAGAGTGTTGTAAAAGAGAAGAGATTCAAAGGAACTTCAAGAGTTTGGTGGAGGACTTGAGATAAGTTTTTATCTTTTGTTTTAGACTACTTTTGGTTTTAATTGAGACTTGATGTTGGTTTAACAATGATTTCTACTTTTAAACTAAAGTGTGGTTTTGTTTTCTCCATGGATTCTAAGTAGTTTTCCTTATCTTTCTTCTTAAAAAGATAAGTAATTAAGTGTTTCATGGAAGTTATAGAGAGTATTGATCTTTAATGTTAGAAGAAGTTGTGATGATTTAAATCCATGCACTTTCATTTACTTCTTGATTTGGCCAATCCAGATGTTAAAATTTTATGTGACAACATGTAAGAACCGGACTGGTATTGTGTCAGTCAACAATTGGAAAGAATCACATGAGGTTGTATGAATGAGAATGTAGTTCATATGATTGAGTGCAAATAAATAGGGAAATATTTATTGAAGGGTGTAAAGTTAGATGACTTTAAAGTGACAAGTTAAAGCCCCCAACTTGGTTTATTGTCTTAGGTTCTGATATAAGAATGTTAGCCCTCAGGTGAAGGGAATCGAGGAAACTCTAGAGTGAGAGCCAGTATCTTCCCTGCCTAGTCGGTCTTCAGAACTATTCAAACTTTAAATTAGACAATGTTCTTTATAGCATCTTTAGTAAGGGTAAATAATATTATTGCTCCTACTTGGCACATCACAATTTGCATACTTCCACGATAGAATTCCTATTACTTATTACTGATTCATGATAAAAAGAAAGATATTTTTCATCTTTAGTGCTTTTCTTCTGCAAATACTCTAGCTATCTTTTTAAATTATTATTGTTATTTCAAAATATTGAAAATATTAAAAATATTTAAATTTTCATTACTGCAAGAATCATCTTTATTTTAAATTTATCTTTTTAAAAATAGAAAGTTTCTAAAATTGCATATTGCATAATCTCCCTGTGGGTTCGATATTCATGTCTTAATCAAAAAGTCCTATATTACTTGATAACGATACGTATACTTGCGTAGTATCCCAATATATATAAATTAAAAGTTAAATTCTTATTTTTCTTCAGAATCTAGTTTTTGATTTTGTTGCAAAATAAGGAAATATAAGTGAAAAATATAATCAAAATTATTGTTATACTGTTGCATATAAATAGTAATGGGGATCAAGTATTTGACGTCATTGCCAGAGAGAAATTGATTTTAAAAGTAAATTTCTAATTTTAGAAAGTTTTTTTTTAAACTTTAAAAGTTATTGTATCTTATTTTGAGTGTGTTTATTCTTATTTTATTATATGTTAGTGTATGCATATTTTAGGTTCTGAAGAACTAGCGACCTACGATTCTGAATTAGAGAGAACTATTAGAAAAATTAGAAAATTGAAAAATCGAAAAAAATTACAGAAATGGCATACCAGAACGATCAAAATGCTAAAATTCATCAAGAGCTTATACCTTTAAGAGATTATGACATCCCTACTATAGATGAACTTCATTGTAGTATTCAAAAATCTACTGTAGTGGCTAATTAATTCGAGCTTAAACATGTTATTAACCAAATGGTATCAAATAATCAGTTTGGGGGATCACCAACTGAAGATCCAAATTTACATCTTGCCAATTTTCTAGAATTGTGCACCACATTTAAATACAATGGTGAATAAGATGATGTCATAAGACTTAGGTTATTTCCTTTTTCACTGAGGGATAAAGCTAAAATGTGGTTGGATTTGTTAGCACCTAGATCTATGAAAACATGAGGTGATTTAGCACAAAACTTCCTTACTAAATATTTTCCACCATAAAAAACTGTGAAGCTTAGAAATGATATTACATCTTTTAATCACTTTGAAGGGGAATCTATTTATGAAGCATGGGAAGGATTTAATGAACACTTAAAAAAGTGTCCACACCATGTTATACCATATTGGTTAATAATTCAAACTTTTTATAGTGGATTAGTTGGATCTCTTAGATCAATTATCGATGTCGTTGCTGTTGGTTCATTGATGTCAAAAACATTTCATGATGCCTATGCTTTAATTGAAGAAATGTCTACCAATAATTTTCAATGGCCTTTTGAGAGGGTGAATCATAAGAAAGTAGCCAATATTCATGAAATTGATGCATTTACCATGTTAGCAAATCAAGTTGCTGCAATTTCAAGGAAGTTAGACAAATTTGAAATGAATTTTTCTCAACCAATTTCCATGATTGAAGAGAATTCATTAGGCCAAATGGTAGATTCTCAAGCATCATTAGAAACTTTGAATGTCATAAATAACAAACAGAATAACCCATTTTCAAATTATTATAACCCAGGTTGGAAGAACCATCCCAATTAAGTAAACCCATTGGGAAACTGGAATAACAATTCGGGTAGTAATAATTAGCAATGAGGGAACAATCAAGTAAACCCATTGGGAAATTGGAACAACCAAGGGAATAATAATTATAGATCTATTTATCCTCCAGGTTTCAACAGTAATACACAATTTAAGGAGAAGTTTTCTATAGAAGAAGTGGTGTTACAAATGGGAAATCAATTACAAAGCCAAGGAGCTACAATTAGAAATATTGAGAATCAACTTGGGAAAATTGCAAATTCATTAAGTAATAGATCCCAAGGAACACTTCCTAGTAATACTGAATCAAATTCCAAAATACCAGAATCAAATCCAATTAGTTTGCAAAAACATGCCAAGGCAGTTCCTAGATGTGCCTGAGAGTTATTGGAAGGATTTAGGCATATAAATAGAAGGTTTTTGTGATGGAATTTCACCCAGATCATTTCTAGCCCTAAAGTCTAAGAGAGAGAGAGATTTTGAGATGATGTCTTCATGGGAGATGGATTTAAAGATGAAGGAAGAGACCATGAGGAAGAAAATCATTAGTCAAAGTGCGCAAGAGATGTATAACAGTTTCTTAGCCGTTAGTATTGAAGGAATATCCGAGAAGATCAACAAAATTGAGAATACGATGTCTTTGCTGGAGACTAAGGTATTGGAGATTCATGCACATTGGATGGCAATTAAAAATGCAATTTAGTCACACTAGTTATATAAAGGAAGCGAATAAGGAGATGTTTCTTAAGAAAAACTTGATTGAAGAAGATTGTATGAGAGCACGTCACCACCGTTCGTTTTATCAACCTTATATTACAATTGCCCCAGGAGAGACTAATGAAAGACTTGAGCTTGTCCCATCAAATGAAGAGTAGAATTAAGTTTTATGTTTGAGTTTATTTGTTTGGAGTCATTGTGTTTACATGTTAGTGTTTGTTTTCGTGTTTATGACTTTTTATGAGTTTAATTGTAATATGAGTGTTAAGTGTTTAAATTTAGGATATTTTCTCATCCGAGACTATTTGGAGTGAGAATTAAAAGGTAAGTGTATTTGTACTCGTTTTTAAATTAATATACGTTTGTTTGTGTGAAAACTTGTGTTATTTTTAACCTCGAATTGAAATAATTATTATAGAGAATTTTGAGAGAGAGGGGAGTAATATGAAGTTGAAAATAGTCATTTAAGTGTTATGAGACCATTTAGGGGTGGTTTATTTAGGCTAATAGTGCATTATACTTTAATTTAAAAATTTTGAAAATCTTGCACTGGCGCCTAAGCGCCACATCTCACGCTTAAGCACGAGCTAACTTGAGAGGCAGGTGCCTAAGCACCACATATCCGCGCTTAAGCGCCGGTTCACGAAAACCAGTTCGCGAAAGGTTAAAAGTGAAATTTCAGCCTAAAAATCACCATTTTTAATGTCATCGTCACCTTCAAACTCTCGAGTTCATGATTTTTGAGGGCTATGGCACATCGGAAGTGAAGATTTCTTCATGGAATCAAGTGAAATTTGCTAGATCTAAGATCCTTGAGGTAAGAGCTTTACTTCTATGCAAATTTTTTGGATTTTCACCATGTATTTTGAGCACATTTTGGAGAAATTTGAAAATCCACTATTCATGGTGAAAAATGAGGAAAAATCTATGAATATTGCATGGGAAGTTTATTTTGTGCTTTTAGAAGTTTAGTTTACTAGTTTAAACTTAATTTTTGAAGATATTTTTGAAATTTATAAAATTTGTAGAATGACACCAAGAATGAAGATGAGCAAAGGAAAGAGCCCTTTTGATTTGAGTAAATTTGTTAGTTTGAAGGCTCAAGATTGGTACAGTGAAGCATTTCAATGACAAAAACTAATTCAGGAGGGTTGTTTTAAGAATCCAGGTGGAGAAGTGGAAGATCTAATTGTTTACCGACAGTGGGAACAATTATGTTATTTTTTTGCTGTAGCCGTTATTTCTGTTGTTAGGGGGAGTTCTATACTAACCTCGCCGAGGCTGAAGACAATAGAGTTTTGGTTTAAGGAAATTTGGTACCTTTTTCATCAGAAGTAATCAACTTGTTCTATCATCTACCACCTGACACCTTATGTTTTTATGCAAATTATATTCCGACTGAGGCGGAGCTAGACGAGATTATTTCTTACTTAACTATTGGGAGAGGACTCTGGAAGATCACTAATGGGAGGAGAGTCAACTTCCCAACTTTAAAGTTATGTGCACTTTCAAAGGCCTGGCACTATTTTATTTATGCTTGTCTGCTACCAACAAATCATCTCAGTGAAGTTACAAGAGAGAGAGTGACGTTAACTTATTGTATTCAGGAAGGAAAGCTCTTCAACATTAGATCTTTGATCTATCAGAGTATCATCAGTTTTGCCACAACTATTACTTCTGCAGGTCTGGGATTTGCTTCCCTGATCTTTTCTTTGTGTGAGCAAGCTAGAGTTAAATATGATAGCTGTGACGAAGTATTATTACCTCTAAAGCCCATCACTAAGGTGAATGTGAAGACTTATTCTGAGCATTCTATTTTTTGCTGGAGAGGAGGATTTTCTAGGAGTTATGGAATGGAGACGTCTGCTGCTTCTACCTCTGTTGCGTCTACATCTAGACCATCTACCTCACGTGCTTCTGCATCTAGAGGTGAGTCTACTGAGACCCGAGACACATTATTATAGAGGATGATGGACAATATCAACTATATCACAGATAAGGTAAGAAATTTAGAAAGTTTTGCAGGACATACAGATAGATATAATAGGAGAAAGAGTGATTATGAAGAGAAATTCCACTCGTCTCTGGAGAGCATAATTATAAGTGACCCAGGAGTGCAATGTCCTCCATATCCTAGACACCCTGATTATGAATCTATAAATGTCTGGAATAGCGCTAATTTTGAAGATGATGAGGAGGAGGGCTGATTTATTTCTACGTCTGTAATATGTGTTAGAATATGTGTTTAGGACTTGTGATTTGTGATGTGTTATTTATTTTTATGTTGTGGACTATGTGGTCTAGTACTGCTACATTTGCATCTATGTGTTGATTTGGACTATGTGTAATGTTTTAAACTTTGATGTTTTATTGTTATTGTGATGTTTGTGTTAGTTAATATTTTGTTTTTAAATTCTAGGGTAGTAACTGTTGTGAGTTTTGAGATTTAGTTAGTTTAGAACTTTACTTAATTCTATGTCTTTTGAAAAGATTAAAAATCTTGCTAACTTAGAACTTAAATTTAAATTTCAGAAACTGCTACCCTATATATTTCTTTTATCATGTTTGTATGTTTTTTTTAAGTTAAGATTGTGAAGTCAAAGTTAGTGTGTTAGTTTGCTTTTATGTTTAAACCCAATGCTTAGAAGTTTATTGAATCTCTACTTTTTGAATTGAAATGAAAATATAAGAAGATTTGATCAAAAATAAATTTACTCATGTTTTTGGTTTTTCTACTTGTATCATTAGGGTTTAAAAATTCATGTTAGCATGTTATTTTAAGTTTTTATTCTTGCTTAAATATATCTGATGCTAAAATGTTTAATCTATTAAAAATTTAAGTTTGGGGGGGATGAAAAATATTTTCAAAACTGAAATTTTATTTGTTCACAAATGTGCTACAAGTGAATTTGATTTGAAAAGAAAAAAAATGATTATGTATATAAAGTTATATTAGGGAATTAAAATTTGATTTTAGAAATGAGTAAGAAAATTTAGTTGAAATTTTTTAGTAATGAAGAAAAACTTTAAGTTAAAAGCTTTTAGTGTCGAAAATGTTTAATATAGTCTAACTATCTTTAGTAAGAAAAATTGTATTTTTGAAAAAAATAGATAATTTAGACTTTTAATTTTCATACTTAAATTTCTTTTATTAAAATAATTTTCAAAACTATTATTATATTTATAAGTAAAAGACTTATATTAAGACTTTGCTTTAGGAAAGGAGAAGTCGAATTCAAAATTATTAAAGGCCTATCCAGATATAGTAATCCTTGCTAGAAAAAGAAAAGAAAAAAAAGAAGAAATAGAAAAAGAGAAAAACGTTAGGGAGGATAAGCTTGAGGATTAGTGCCTAATCAAAAATTGGTTCCACATTTGATCTGTTTAAAGTATAAAACTTGAGAAACTCTTAAGCTTAGGGATATAATATAGAAAGTCAAATTATTTAAGATAAAAATTTTAAGTAGAGGAAATAAAAGGACTAATTTCTAAATTTGGAAAATCTACAATATTTTTGAATTAGATAGGAACTCATATTTTCATCTTTCTTAACATTAAGAATTCCTAAACTCTAAGTTGGTCTCAATTACTGAATATTTTTTCTAAATTGGACTACTATATTTCTAAATCTAAATTTTAGTAACTCCTAAAGAAACTCATATGCATATCATACTTATTTAGTTTTTAAAGATTGAAGTGTCACTTGAGGACAAGTAACATTTTAAATTTGGGGGATTTTGATACACCTAAAATATATAAAGTTTTTAGATGCGTTTTTATACCTATTTTTGAGATATTGCACTTTAATGGAAGATATTTGTGTGTTTTTATTTCAGGTACAAGTAAGGTTTTTAGATGCATTTTCTGTTTTTGCCAATTTTGAAGAGGTTTTTGAGGTACCCATTGGCTTAATAGGTGGTCACAACCACCATGGACGAAAATTATTGCGAAAGGAGGCATCTTTTGGAGAAATACATCGAATCAAGACATATTTTGAAGATATACCAAGGCACCTTTTGGAGATTTATAAAAGAATGAAGATTGAGTCTTTGAAAGTGTGCTTGAAAAGAGAAAGTTTTGAAAGTTCTTGAATTGGGGAGTTACTTCGGAGAGATTTTCAGGCACCACATATTTATTTTATCCTTTTTATTTTAGTTTTTATATTGAGAGTGTTATGAAAGAGAAGAGATTCAAAGGAACTTCAAGAGTTTGGTGGAGACTTGAGATAAGCTTTTATTTTTTGTTTTAGACTACTTTTGGTTTTAATTGAGACTTGTTGTTTGTTTAACAATGATTTCTACTTTTAAACTAAGGTGTGGTTTTTTTTCCATGGATTATGAGTAGCTTTCTTTATCTTTCTTCTTAAAATGATAAGTAATTAAGTGTTGGATGGAAGCCGTGGAGAGTATTGATCTTTAATGTTGGAAGAAGTTGTGATGATTTAAATCCATGCACTTCATTTACTTCTTGATTTAGCCAATCCAGATGTTAAAATTTCTTTTGAGAACATGTAAGAACCGTAGTGGTATTTTTTCAGTCAACAATTGGAAAGAATCACATGAGGTTGTATGAATGAGAATGTAGTTCATATGATTGAGTGCAAATAAATAGGAAAATATTCATTGAAAGGTGTAGAGTTAGAGGGCTTTAAAGTGATAAGTTAAAGCCCCCAACTTGGTTTATTGTTTTAGGTTCTGATACGAGAATGTTAGTCCCCAGGTGGAGGGAATTGAGGGAACTCTAGAGTGAGGGCTAGTATCTTCCTTAACTAGCTGGTCTTCAGAACTATTGAAACTTTAAATTAGCCAATGTTCTTTATAGCATCTCTAGTAAGGGTAAGGAATATTATTGCTCCTACTTGGCACAAAACAATTTGCATACTTTCACAACATAATTCCTATTATTTATTATTGATTCATGATAAGAAGAAAGATATTTTTCAACTTAAGTACTTTTCTTCTGCAAATACTCTAGTTATCTTTTTAAATTGTTATTGTTCTTTCAAAATATTGAAAATACAAAAAATATTTAAATTTTAATTACTGCAAGTATCATCTTTAGTTTAAATATTTGTCTTTTTAAAAATAGAAAGTTTCTAAAATTGCATATTGCATAATCTCTCTGTGGGTTCGATATTCAGTCTTAATTAAAAGTATAATATTACTTGATAAAGATACATATACTTGCGTAGTATCTCAATATATATAAATTAAAAGTTAAATTCTTATTTTTCTTCTTGATCAAATTTTTGGTTTTGTTGCAAAATAAGGAAATATAAGTAAAAAATATAATCAAAATTATTGTTATACTGTTGCATATAAGCAATAATTGGGATCAAGCATCATGCACTAGTTTGGCGCATCAAGCGCCACTTTGCAGCAACTCCACCATTTTGCTTTGTTTGGCTCAATTTTGCTCTGTTTCAGTTGTGTTTCGCTCCTAACAGATATACCTACAAATAAGCATGAAAAAAAACCTTTCTGTAAAGTGTAACTTCTTTCAAAATATGTGAGAAAGGTAAAGTAGATTAAGCATAAAAAGACATATCAAAATGTGCAAAGTTAGAATTTTCTTTCTTGCACATTTTTACTCCAAATTGCACCATTTTAACTTCATTTTCTCCAAAATTTCATTTCTTGTACTTAAAACCAAAAATATGAAAAATAGCTTCCTTTAGAGTGTAATATCATTAAAAATCATTAAAATTGAGCATAAAGTATATTTGAAAAAGTAGGTAATTTTTAGGCATATCACTAATAAAATTCTTTCTCATTGCCTCCTCCTTTTTCTTCAAATCACTCTCCCAATATGACATCTTTCCAAAACTCTCCTTTCACTAAAAATATAGGGTTAGAATTGAATTGTGGAAAAAATCCTTGCATAACCCTTCTATTTATTGGCTCCAAACTCTCCTATAACTCCTAGGCACATCTTAGAACTGCTCTCCCATGTTAAATCTAACTAAATTATTATTAAAACTTCTAGAAAACAAAATTCACACATGTTTTTTAACTGCCATGCTTAAGCGTCGCATATTGTCGCTTAAATGACAGTGCTTAATTTAACACAGGTCAACTTAACATCCAAATACACATTCTAACATATCTAAGTCATCTTTAAGGTCTTAAAATAATCACTAACTAATTAAAAATTCAAAATACAACCAAAATTTTCTAAATTAAACACAACAACATAATAATAAAAATAAACACAATGATAACTATGGGTTGCCTCCCACAGAGCGCTTGGTTTAACATCGTCGGCCCGACATAAC
The DNA here is from genome assembly GCA_003013225.1 of Phalaenopsis aphrodite. NCBI lineage: Eukaryota > Viridiplantae > Streptophyta > Magnoliopsida > Asparagales > Orchidaceae > Phalaenopsis > Phalaenopsis aphrodite. The sequence continues at coordinate 407,100 of NEWO01000456.1, read as the reverse complement.
CAGTGCTTATTCTGGTTGACCCAACATCATAAAATCATTTAATTTAAGTTGCTCACTTAAAAATAGGGTTTCAGCCTGTGACCATTCACTTTGAATATTTTGGACAAATTTAGGATCTTTGATATCCACAACTCCATATGGATAAACTTTCATCATAACAAATGTGCCCATCCACCTAGACTTAAGTTTGCCTGGAAATAGTCTTAACCTTGCATTATAAAACAATACTTGCTGCCCTGATTAAAAAATTTTAGTAAGAATCCTTCGATCATGCTACATCTTCATCTTTTCTTTATAAATCTTAACACTTTCATTAGATTCATTCCTTATCTCTTTAAGATCATTTAATTGCAATAGCCTTTTCTCACTAGCATCCCTTAAATTGTAATTAAATTTCTTAATAGTCCAATATGCTTTATGCTTAAGTTCAACTAGTAAGTGACGTGTTTTCCCAAATATTAGCATGTATGGTGACATTCTTATAGGAGTTCTATATGCAATATTATAAGCCCACAAAGCATAGTCAAGTTTGGCTGACCAATCCATTTTGCTTGGATTTATAGATTTTTCCAATATTCTTTTAATTTCATGATTGGATAATTCAGCCAAACCACTTATCTGAGGATGATAAGCAGTAATAATTCTATGGTTAATATGATATTTCTTTAATAACTTCTCTATTATTTAATTTATGAAATGACTTCTCCTATCAATTATAATTACTCCTAGCATCCCAAATCTACAAAATATATTTATTTTAAAAAAAAATGCAACACTTTGAGCATCACATCGAGGTAAAACAACAAATTCTATCCATTTAGATATATAATATACTGCTAACAATATATATAAATTTCTGAAAGATGGTATAAATGGTTCCATGAAATCTAATCCCCAAACATCAAATGTCTCAACTTCTAACACAAAATTGAGGGGCATCTCATTCCTCCTAGAAATATTGCCTACTTGTTGACATTGATCACAAGTTTTAATGTGAGCGTTAAAATTTTTAAAGATTGTAGGCCAATAAAATTAAGATTGTAAAATTTTGTATTTTGTTTTATCAACACCAAAATGTCTACTAAAATCAGAATTATGACATTTTTGGATAATTTCATAAGTTTCATCTAAAGGCGCACATCTTCGAATAATAATCTCATTTCCTTGTTTATATAAAAATTGGTCATCCCAAAAATAAGTCTTGGCTTTAGATAGAAATTTCCTCTTCTGTTGGTATGTCATTCCATAGGGTATAATCTCACTAACAATGAAATTCACAATGTCGACATACCATGGAACACGCCTTCATTAAAATTAAACAATTCATCATCTGGAAAATGCTCATTAATCTCCTTTCAAAATAGAGTGGTTTTTCTAATTCAAGCTTGGGTAGATGATCAATAATTTGATTCACAGCTCCCCTCCTATCTACTATTTCAAAGTCAATATCTTGCAAAAGAAGAACCCATATTATCAGTCTAGGTTTTGCATCCTTCTTTTTCATTAAATACTTAATAGTAAAATGATTTGTATGCACAATACATTTAGTTCCAATTAAGTATGATCTAAATTTATCAAAAACATGTACTACAGCTAATAACTCTTTCTTAGTTGTGGCATAAGTAATTTGAGCTTCATTAAGAGTTCTACTAGCATAGTAGATAACTTTGAAAATCTTATCAGGCTTTTATCCTAAAACAGTTCCAATAGCATAATCACTTGCACCACACATTAATTCAAAAGATTTTTCCCAATCTGGTGAAACAATAATTGGTGCAGTAACTAATTTTTCTTTTAATAATTCAAAAGCTTTTAGGTAATCTTTGTAAAAATTAAAAATTACATATTTTTTAAGTAAATGGCATAGAGGCTTAGCAATTTTTGAAAAATCTTTAATATACCACATGTAGAATCCAACATGTCCAAAAAAATTGTTAATTTCCTTCACACTTATTGGGTAAGGTAAATTAACAATCACTTGAATTTTTGCAGGGTTTACTTCCATACCATTTTCTGAAATTTGATCCCAAAATTATTCCTCCTGCTACCATAAATTGACACTTTTCCTAGTTAAAGACTAAATTTGTTTCTTCATAGCACTTAAGAATTTTTTATAAATGTTATAAACATGATTCAAATGAAATTCCAAATACTAAAAAATCATCCATAAAAACTTTAATCCATTTTTCAATTAAATCACAAAAAAGAGTCATCATACATCTTTGAAATGTAGCAGGTGCATTACATAAACCAAAGGGAATTCTACTAAAAGCAATGTACCATAAGAATTGGCAAAAGCTTCTTTCTCTTAATCCTCAGGAGCTATTTGTATTTGGTGATAATCAGTGTATCCATCCAAAAAACAGAAGTATTTATGCCCAGCTAGTTTATCTAACATTTGATTTAGAAAGGATAGTGGAAAATGATCTTTTCTAGTGGTGAGATTTAATTTTCTATAATCAATACATATTCACCATCCTATGACTTGTATTATTGGTATTAACTTATTATGTCCATTTAAAGTCACAGTCACTCCTTTCGTAGGAACGCAGTGAATTGGACTATCTCATGCACTATCTAAAATATGGTAGATAATTCTAGCATCTAACCACTTTAAAATTTATTTCTTAACAACTTCTTTCATAATAGGATTGAATCTCCTTTGAGGATCAGCCTTGGGCCTGTAGTTCTCTTCCATATGAATTCTATGCAAACAAATTGAAGGACTTATTCCTTTTATATCAGCAATTGTCCATCCAAAAGCTTTCTTGTAATTTTTTAAACTTTTCATCAAAATTTCTTCTGCTTATGTAATTAATTTTGAGGAAATTATAACATGTAATATTGAGGAGTCACCTAAAAAGACATACTTTAAATGTTTAGGAAGTAATTTTAACTCAAGAACAAGAGGTATTTCAATTGATGGACAAAAAGATGTATCTTTTTCTGTCATGTCCAAAACTTTAAAACTTTCTCGAACATAATTTGAATCTTCCTTATATTTCATATTGATCTAATTCCTCTTCTTTCTCGTGTTTCAACTCTTTCATTTCAAATCTCTCTTAATAAGTTGCTTTGAAATGACATTCACTTAAATATCTTATCATATACATTCTATAACATTCATCGTCTTTACCTTTTGCAGGTTCTTTCTTTGATTAGGAAATATTAAATGTAACTGTTTGATCATTGACACGCATAGTTAATTTTCCTTTCTACACATCTATCATTGCTCTTAGTGTAGCTAGGAAAGGTCTTCCCAAAGTGATAGGTATCTCCTTATCTTCCTCCATATCTAGCATAATGAAATCAATAGGAAAGATAAATTGATCCACTTTCTTTAAGACAACTTCTATAACTTCTTTAGGGTAGTTATTGAATGATCTGCTAACCACAGAGTTACAGTAGTATGGGATATTTCTCCTAATCCCAATCTTTTAAATATTGGTAATGGCATAAGGTTGATGTTTGCACCTAAATCACATAAAGTTTTCCCGTAAAATCTGTGCACCTGAAATTGTGAAGCTACCAGGATCCTTAAGCTTTTCAGAAAGTTTTTTCTGAATTAGAGCACTACACTCCTCACTAAATGCAACAGTCTCGTTATCTTCAACTTCCTTTTCTAGTTAAGAATATCCTTCATAAACTTCACATAACTTGGCATTTGTTCTAAGGCTTCAGCAAATGGAATATTAATTGTAAGCTTCTTAAAAATTTCCTTAAATTTTGAAAATTGTTTATCCAACTTTTTTTTGTCGTTGCCTTTGAGGAAATGAAGGTGGTGGTTTTTCCAAGTCAACTTTAAGTGGAAAAATAGGTCTCTCTAAACCTTTCGGAGCATCCTCTTATGGTTCTTCAATCTTTTCTCTCTTTACTTCAGTTTCTTTTTTAACTCTACCTTCTAATTCTCTTTCACTTCTAAGTTGAACAGCTTTTACTTGCTCTTTATTCTGGTCTTTAGATTTACTTTTGTATTACTAGGAAATGTTCCTTGGGATCTATTACTAAATGAATTTTCTATTTGTCCCAACTGATTCTCAATATTTCTAATTGTAGCTCCTTGACTTCGGAACTGATTTCCCATTTGTAACACTACTTCTTCTATAAACAACTTCTTCTCCTTAAATTGTGGATTACTGTTAAAACCTGGAGGATAAATAGATCTATAATTACTATTCCTTTGGTTGTTCCAATTTCTCAATGAGTTTACTTGATTGTTCCCGCATTGTTAATTATTACCACCCAAATTATTATTCTATTTAAAATTGGGATGGTTCTTCTAACTTGGGTTATAATAGTTTGAATTTGGTTATTTTGCTTATTGTTTATGACATTCAAAGTTTCTAATGTTGTTTGAGAATCTACCATTTGGCATAATAAATTCTCTTCAGTCATTGCAATTGGTTGAGGAAAATTCATTCCAAATTGATCTAACTTCCTTGAAATTGCAGCAACTTGATTTGCTAACATAGTAAAAGCATCAATTTCTTGAATGTTGGCTACTTTCTTAAGATTTACCCTTTCATAAGGCCATTAAAATATATTTGTAGTCATTTCTTCAATTAACCATCAGCAGTGACATTGATAATAGATCTAACAGATCCAGCTAATCCATTATAAAAAAGTTTGAATTATTAAACAATCTAGTATAACATGGTGTGGACACTTTCTTAAGAGTTCTTTAAATCATTCCCATGCCTCATAAATAGATTCTCCTTCAAACTGATAAAAAGATGTAATATCATTTCTAAGCTTCGCAATTTTTTATGGTTGAAAATATTTAGCAAGGAATTTCTACGCTAAATCACCCCAAGTTCTGATAGATCCAAATGATAACAAATGTAACCAAATCTTAGCCTTATCCCTCAGTGAAAAAGGAAAAAAATCTAAGTCTTATAGCATCGTTTGATATAACATCATACTTAAATGTAGCACATAAATCTAGAAAATTGGCAAGATGTAAATTTAGATCTTCAGTTGGTGCTCCTCTAAACTGATTATTTGATTTTATTTGGATAATAGCAGGTTTAAGCTTAAATAAATTAGCCACTACATCAGGTTTTTGAATAATACAATAAATTTCATCCATCGTAGGGTTTGCATAACCTCTTAAAGGTCTAAACTCTTCAACATTTTGATTATTTTGATTCGTCATTTCTTGAAAATTTTTAGTAATTTTTAATTTTTTAATTTTTCTAATAGTTCTTTTTAATTTAGAATCATAAGGCACAAGTTCAATTGAACTTATGCTACGCATACATTACTATGAAACACATAAAATAAAACAAAAATAAAATAAAATAAAAACACTCAAACACTGACTTAATAAAAAATAACACTACAATATTCTTATAATAAATCTTAAATTTTAAATAAGGCTTCATAAAAATAAAAATTTTGCTTTTTAAAAACTTCTTTTGAAAGTTTTGTAATTTTTCTCCGGCAATGGCGCCAAAAACTTGATCCTGACTTTCTATCTAGATGTTCTTAATAATAATTCCTACTTTGCAACAAAGCCAAAAACTTGATCCAAAACAAAAGCTAGGTAATTTTTTTACTATGAAGCAAAGAAGAATATAATTATAATAACAATTAAATATGCGATACTACACAAGTATAGATATCACTATCAAGTAATATAAGGCTTCTTGATTAAGCCCTGAATATTCAACCTACAAGGTAAATTTGACAATATGCACTCTACGAAACAAAAGAAATTAGATAACAAAATTTTTACTTAGCAAAATATTCTTACTTAAACTAGAGATGCTATAATAGGAATGCAATTTGATTCTTTTTGTTATTTTTTGATAATTTAAATAAAGTAAGCAACTAATTAACTTAACTAAATACTTGCAAGATGAAGGCAATATAAATAAAATATTTTTTCCTTATCATGAAGTAGTAACAAGTATAAAAATTCTATTGTGGGAGCATTCTAAATGTGTTGTGCCAAATAGGAGCAATAATATTCTTTACCCTTACTAGAGATGATATAAAGAACATTGGCTAAAATATAGTTTGAATAGTTTGAAGATCGGTTTGGTAGGGAAGATACTCGCTCCTACTCTAGAGTTCCATCTTCTCCCTCCACCTGGGGGCTAACGTCTCATATCAAAATCTAAAACTATAAATCAAATTGGGGGCTTTAGTTTGTCACCCTAAAGCCCTCTAATTCTACACCAATGAAAGTTTTTTTCCCTATTTATTTGCACTCAAACCGCATGAACTACATTTTCATTCATGAAATCAAAGGTGATTCTTACAATTTATTGACCAAGACAATACCATCTCAGATCTTACATGCTCTCACAACAGGTATTAACATCTTAATTGGTCAAATCAAGAAGTAAATGAAGTAATAGGTTTTAAATCATCACAATTTCTTCCAACATTGAAGTCTAATACTTCACACAACTTCCTTTAAATACTTAATTACTTATCATTTTAAGGAAAAAAATAAGTAAAACTGCTCAGAATCCATGGAGAAAACACAACCACACTTGAGTTTAAAGGTAGAATTCATGAACACAAACAAGAAATCCAAATTAAAACCAAATATAGCCACAAAGATAAACACTTACCTCAAATTTTCTCCATAAAATGTCTTGAGTTTCTTTGAACTCTCTTCTTTCACTCGCAATACAAACTAAAACTCAAGATAAAAAGAAAACGGCCAGCAGCGGTACTTGGATGGATGATGGTTGTTGGTTGGGATTAGCTACCTCTCTCTCCTTTGATGATCCAAGTATTTTTTATAAAAATCCAAAAGGTGCCTAGGTGTCTCTTTAAAATGTGTCTCCATTCAATGAATCTTCTAGAAGTTGCCTCCTTTCAAAAGCCAATTGAATGAATTTTCGTTTCTATGAGTTATTTCCTACTATTTTACCAAGGGTTGCTTCAAACACCTCTTCAAAAATTCATCTAAATTTAATGAATCATTAAATAACTACTTCCAGAGCTTAAGCACAGGTACTTGGCTCTTAGGCGAAGCTCTCTTTGTTAACTGGCACGTAAGCGCCAGTCCTAGGTGCTTATGCGCCTTAGTTCATTTTCTTGCACTTTCTTTATTTTACTCCAAAATCGACCCTTTTTCACTCCTTTTATCATTTTTCATCCATTTGATTGTACCTGCAAGAAAAATACACAAATACCTTTTATTAAAGCACAATATCTAAAAAATAGGCATAAAAATGTGTATTAAAATTCTATATATTTTAGGTGTAACATCACCCTAGAGTCTCCTTATCCTAATAGCTCTCTAACTAGCTCAATCTTACATTTAAGGTGCCAAGCCCTAGATCAAATTGGCAGGAATCTTGTTGTCACCCTAGAAACATCAATTTAGACCCAATCAATGAATATCTCCCTAACATTGCATTGAATCTTAGAAATACATTTTCTTCACCCATAAATTCAATGTGTTTCCTCCTGATTGTTAAAGTCGTAGCCCTCCCGGGTCATTATGGTTTACAATAAATTTTAACTTACTAATTAGCAAGATTAAATATGTAAATGAAGCATGATGTAAGAACCGTCACTTTGATATGTAAAACTGATTCTAACATGCATCCTAACATCATAAACATTCAAATAATTCATTGCTAAATAAAAGTATAAAAATTATATTTCATAAAGAAAGTGTCACACACAAAGAAAGCTTCATTAAATCAAAGAAAATCCACTATATAAGTGTTTACAACAAGTATAAGATAATGAAGAACATAATACTTAGCTTTTTCCATCTAAAAGAAAGATGAAAATCCATCCAACAAAGTTTGTTTTTGAGCCATGCAATGCAAATACAGTCCCCTACATATATCTCTCAAATTCCTCTCATCAATCTCTCCAGAAAATGTAGAAATCTACATTTCCCACTTCTATCTATGACCTCTCGACCTTCCTAGAAAGTTTAAGGGGGTAATATGTCCAAAAATTCCCTTAATCTGTCCCTTAAAATCCCCTAAGAGTCACTTTAAATGCCCTTCAAAATTAATCCAAATACGTTGTATTTTTAAGAAAACCAATTCTGGCGCCTAGGGGCCAAATCCTGACACCATGACACTGGGCTCTCTGTTTCCATGTATAGGTTTTGGCGCTTAGGCACGAAAAGCTGGCGCCAAGGCATTAATTCCCTTTGTGCTCCTTCACTCCATTTAACCTTATTTTGTTCTGTTTCTGCTCCTTTTTCTCCAAAGCTCTATCTCTTGTACCTGAAACCAAAAACATGTAAAATACCTTCCATTAAAGTGCAATATCATTAAAAATAAGCATTATATATATATATATATGTAGTACATTTTTAGACGTGCTAATTCCCTCAAACTTCACGGTTACTTATCCTTAAGTAACTCTCCTATTTTATAAAATAGTTGGTTTCTTTAAATATTCTTGTAGTTTTGCCCCATAAATGTGATAATGTAAATTTAAAAAAATTTTAATAACTCATGCTAGAACTAGGGTATAGGAATATCTAGTAATCAAGTTAGGAATTTTGATTTTCTATTAAAAAATAATTGTAATTTCTCAGACTTAGGAATCCTAGAAGAAAAAAAAAGAGATATATGAGGACTCTATTAGTAAAGATTTGACTAATACATTTAAAATTAATAGTACACTTAGAAGTGTAATTATGTTTCTTCCATTAAGATGATTCAAGTAATGACAATTTTTAATTTGACGTCTTCTGAAGCTTCTCTCCACATATTTTCTTTGTACTTTTCTTTCTTTCTTTTTTTCTTTTTCTTTTCTTTTTGTTTTCTTACAGGATCTTTTTAATTATTACTCTTTTATGTGAGGATTACTATATATTGATGGACTTGTTCTATGTCCAAACTCATAATGTCTCCAGTTAATCCTCAAGTCTAGTTTAGATCTAGATTGCAATGTAATTGTTAATCCAACTACTACCAGAGAACAATTATAAGTCTAGTCATAATGAGAAGCTAAAGAATCACCTCACTCATGACACACACAAAGATCAAATTAATCTACTAATAATCTAAAAATTCACTAATATCAATTAAATTGATCAATCCACTCTAAAACAAACACATCACACCTCAAATAAATACAACTCACAAACATTAGTAAAAATAACCTATGGGTTGCCTCTTATGAAATGTTTGGTTTAATGTTGTCAGACTGATGAATCCCAGTTATACAAATTAACTGGCTCACCACTTTTCTCCTTGGAATTTTTTAATCCTCCTAAAAGTTCTCTCCATATTTGAATCGTATAATTCAAGGTCTGCAGTTCCTGAACTACACATACAAATCTAAAAACTTAACTAATAGGAAAGATATCTAGTACTTTAAGCACTCAAAAATATTTTTGGTATTTTGGATTTTCTTTAAAATAAACACAAAATAATTAACACACTGGGTAATAAAATTATAACTTCTAAATCTAAGTCTTCCAAGTTCAACTAAAATTATCTTAAAGTTCTTATCGTAGCTTTCCTGCAACAGCGATAAAAAATTAACTACTACTTTAATGATATACCTAGTAATTTATGGTTTAAATATTATAATTTTAAAAATATATTTTATAACCTTAATAAGTTAATTTTCCATGATTCATCTCTACCACTAGGTATAAACACAAGTGCGCGTATCATTCAAGTAATATAAGATTTTCTTTAAACCTAGAGTATCGATCCCATAGAAAAGATAAGAAATCCCTTAGGCTAATTTTTAGTATACTATTATCATGTTCTAGTTTGGAATGTCGATTAAATGTTTTTTTAATAACTGCTCCTTAATATAAACCTAAATCTAAAGATAAACCTAACTAGATAAATTAGTTTGGTAAATTTTGAGATGTAAAAACTACATTTCTTCTGTGATGTCCTGGAAAATGTGTAGAAATGGGATGCATAGAATCTAATGTAGCTAGTGACAATAGGAGTAAAAATATAAATTTTCTCTTTTGAGTGTATAACATAGCTTAAGTAACCTAGAGTCAATTCCTTAAAATAATTAGATTGTCACAGCAAAACTTCTAGTCTATCATCCTAGAGTCTCCTTCTCCTAATAACCCTCTAATTAGCTCAATCTTAGATTTAAGGTGCGAAGCCCTGATCAAATTGGTAGGAATCTAGCATGTCACCCTTGAAACACTAATTTACACCTAATCAATAAATATCTCCCTACCAATGCATTAAATCTTAGGACTACTTCTCCTTCACCCATAAGTTCAATGTGGTTCCTCCTAGTTGTTAAATTCATAGCCCTCCCAAGTCATTATGGTTTACAATAAATTTTAACTTACCAATTGGCCATATTGAATATGTATATAAAGCATAAAGTAAGAACCATCACTTTGACTTGAAAAACCTATCTAACATGCATCCTAACATCTTAAACATTCATCTAATTCATTGCAAAAAAAATTACAAGAATTCTATTTCAAAAAGTAGGTGTCACACACAACAGAAAGCTTCATTAAATCAAAGAAAATACTAGATAATTATTTACAACAAATACAAGATAATGAAGAACACAATACATAGCTTTTTCCCTTTAAAAGAAAGATGAAAATCCCTCCAGCAAAGTCTCCTACTGATCCATACAATGCTAATACAATCTCTTACAAATATCTCTCAAAATCCCTTCTCCAATCTCTCCGAAAAAGGTAGAAATCTACATTTCCCACTTCTATCTATGGCCTCTCGGCCTTCTTGGAAAATTCCAGGGGGACTATGTTGAAAATTTCCTTTAATTAATTCCTCATAATCCCCTAAGAGTCACTTCAGATTCATCTTCAAAATTCAACAAAATACATTATACTTTTAAAAAACCATTTCTGACGCCTATGCGCCATTCTTCTAGAATCCTGAAATAATTTCCTGGCACTTAGACGCTAGATTCTGGCACTTAGGCACTGGATCTTAACAGCATGGAGTCAGGCTCTCTGTTTTCATGTACAAAGACTGACGCTTAGGTGCCATAAGCTGGTGCCTAGGTGCTAGTTCACTTTGTGCCCTTTGCTCCATTTGACTCTGTTTTGGTCTATTTTCATTCCTTTTTTCTCCAAAACAAAATACCTTCAATTAAAGAGCAATATCATTAAATATTAGCATAAAATGTATATAAAAAGTAGCACTTTTAGGCATCTTATTGACCATATAGGTCATAGTTTGTGATTATAATATCATTAGTTGGTCACATAGGCCGTAATTGGTGACCAAAATGGTGTCAGTTGGCTACAGAGGTCATAGTTAATGGTTGGACCCCTTCTCTTTGAATAACCATTATGTTCAGTGATTGTCGTAAGCAGTGTTCATCGATGACCAATGTTTAGTAGTGATATGTGGTGATGACTATTGATAGTTGATGGTGGTCATCAGATATGGAGGTTTAAAGTTATTGCTTGATATTCAATATAATGGTATACTTTATGACTGTATTTGGGATATTATGTTAGTAAGCAAGGGTCACTGATGATTGTAGTGAGGAGGGACGATCAACATTGGTTGATGGCTACTGATAGGCAGTGGTCAATGGTGTTCGGGGGCTACAGAGGTTGGAAGTTATCACTGAATCATTGTTATTAGTATTACAACCATATTTAGGACATGATGTTTGCAAATAGGGGGTGTTAGTGGTTGGTGGTTGGTGGTCTGTGGCAGGCAGTGACGACCAATGATAGTAGATGGTGGTCGATGGCTATCAAGGCGAAAAGTTATCTCTAGGTCTTTGAATGGGTGTTATACGTTACATCCACATTTAGGAAACAATGTTTACAATCATGGGTTGCCAACAATAGTCGACGAAAACTAGTGGTGGTTGGTTGTTATAGAGGATAAATATTATTGGAACGTCTTCAATACAATATTATAAGTTATGATCTTATTTAGGGTATATTGCTATAAAGTAAGGGTCACTAACAATGGTGAGTAAGGGTGACAAGTAGTAGTCAATAACGGTTGATGGGTGGTGGTTGATAGTGCTTAACGGCTACAAAGTCAAAATTTATAGTTGGGCCTTTAGTTCAAATATGGATATTAAATTCCTTCTCTTCTCCTCCCCTCCTGAAGTGAAGATAAAGGGTCTATTTATAGCCTATAGGTAAAGGCAGTTTGATCTTTTGACAAATAACTTTCCCAACCACCTGATCAGATGACACATATTGTCCCTTCTTGATATCGGATTTTTAAATGATTTGAGAGCCTTAATAATTTTAGATTAATTGAGCTTTAGCTCATTGGGTTTTACTCGTTGAGACACCAAATTTATAAAAAAAATATGCCAATTTTGAATTTTATTTGACCATCAAAACCTTAAGAAAAATAATTTAATGGCTTGCTCTAGGTTTGATTGGACTCAGATTGAACCAATTTTGCTATCATTGGGTTTATCTTATCAAGACAATCAGTTTGACAATAGGCATACTGAAATCTAGCCCTCTGAGTGAGCTTGATTTTTAATTTTTATCCTTCATAAGAATGCATTGAGATCATAATTAATATCAAAATTTTTAATGACATCAATCATAAAATATTAAAAGACTTACAAAAGTTTAGCATAGCAATATGACATATCAAGTAACATGATTCATCTTATTTAAAATAAATGATTCATCTTATTTAAAATAAATTATTTTTTTGAAAAGAATTGAGTAAGTGATATTTAAGTCATGTCTTAACTTTTCCAACTTTAATTTATTATTTATTATATGCTGAAATAAAATGCTTCAACAATTAGTTTTTTATCATCTAAACCATTAGCATCATAATTTTGTTATTCTTGACAGCCTTTGAAAGCTCAACACTTGTTATGACAATCAATGAGAAGCTTAGAGGCCTAAATCACCAAAGCTCGACAAAAACTGATAGTGATTGCCAGAGATAAGAAATAGACAATGGTTATACTAATGTCATTGATGTTATGATCAAGTGATGATTGTGAAAAACTTCATTTATTGGGTAGTTCACAAGTTTCATGACAATTGGAACCACCATTCCTCTTCGTGTTTTGGATATGATAATTGGCTTTATAGATTTGCTCATCCAGCACTAGAATGATTTAAATTTTGCATAATTTTAATCAAATAGTTTCAGAGACTTCACTACCAAATAATATTTACTATCAAAAACTTTTTTTTAGATTATTTCTCACTTAGCTCATCTAAATAGACAACCAAACAAATATATACTTTACATTTGGCTCTCTTATCACTATTTTGAATTTTGTAGGTTATTTATTATTTATTGTGTCATGTTGGAGTTTTATGAGTGTCCCTTGCAAGCTTCAAAATATTAGAAGAATGAATCAATCATTTATAAAGAGTTTGTGATTATACTATAAACACATCTAAGTAAAGGAGCAATGCTTTTCACACCCATGCCTCACAAGAAACATATTATATTAGAGGAATGTGCTATATGAGAAAATAATGAGCCAAGAAAATATAATTTTTAAAGAAAATTATAATATTTCTGCACCATAACTACAAAAAAATCTTGAATCTACAATAAATAGAAAGTGAAACAGAAAGAGAAGTCTGATAATCTAATATTATTGCATAATGCATTATTATTGTTGAATATGTGTTGATTCAAGTGTTTGTAAGAATCATTCAACAAACAAAAATACTTGAACTTATGAATTACTTGCTTAAGCTTTTGAAATTTAGTTTGATATTATTAACTAGAGTTTGAAAATATAATGGAAAATCTTGTTAGATTATACTTTGTAAAATTCTTAAAAAAGTTTATATATATTGATGATACTTATTGATACTAATTTAAAGTCTCAACTATATTATTTAAGAGATGATCATTTTCATGTGAAATCTGATTTTTAAGAGAAATTCCTAATCATTTTAAAATTTAAGTATCAATTACATAATTTAAATTATATGAGTAGAGTGCTTCCAAAGGTTGAAATGACAATACCACGTGAAAAGATATCTAGGGAAATACTTTAATTTCAAACCTAGGTACAACAAATAAAGACCATATTCAACATTTTTTTTCAAAACTTTTCTATGTTAGTTGGAGAATCTTATATTTTGTTAAGAATATATCAATATAAAATGTGAAAGAAAATTTCTAATTGGAGTAGGCCTAAGCAAGTATCGATCTAGAGTATTCCCAAATAGGAAAAATAGAAGAATGGTCATAATCGATTTTGGGACATCATTTTAGAATTGCTACAAGGTATTTCTCGTGATTTGCACAAACTTTTTTGAATGACTTGTGCTCCATTTATGGAGCATAAATCATCAAATATAGATGACATCTAGTCCTACATAAATTACATGATATTCACTATTTATTTTTTAATTGAAATTGAAGTTGTGAAGCTATTTTTTGCCCTCAAAGGTAAATGTGTTATGTAAATTCTTTTATGAGCGGCCTTTCAGTAAATTTGCCATAAGTGTTAGAAAAGTGATGAAGTTGTAAAAGCTATCAAATACTGAGATTATTTTTTAAAAATACTTTTAGAATTTATTGTATCTTGGTTACTCTAGGTTTTATAAGGAGGGGAATGCCATCACTTATTTTTATCTAAAAAATTAAAGGTTTATTTTCTTCATAATTAAATAATAATGTAATATATGTTGGTTGTAACCGAATGTGATTCTCAATTAGGTGAACTCAGATAAATTTATTATCTTGATTATTAAAATAGATTTTAACTATTTACTAACAAGTTGTTTAATAAAAAAATGCAAATATAATTTTCTTTTTTACCAATATATTTAGGCAAAAAATGAACAAGATGGTGCAAAGTAAAATTTACAAACATGTAAAATTTATATTGCATTTGTTAAATTGTGAAATTTATTTGCACTAAGCATCATGAGCAATGCCCATAATAAACAATGCCAAGAAAATGAATATGCACAAACAAATAATTTATGTATAGTTTTGCCCCAAAACATCTTAAATTTCTTCATCAAATATGTTTTTTAAGAATCATGAGTGATCAATCATAAAGTATGCAACTGTTTAATAATACTCAAATAATTATTTAAAAAACTTAACAAAAATAGATGAATAAAAATATGAAAACAAGGAAATTTGAGGATCTTTAATACTTCAAAGATTGATTGAGGGGAAGTGGGAAACAAAATACAAGAATATTTATAATTTCATATAATTGGTATGCAAGGGAAGAAGAAAATTAGCCAAAGCTTCTTTTTATATTTGTTTTTCATTGCCCTAATGTTTCATAAAGAGTGTGTTATAATATTATTATATGTAGTACCTAATACTAACCAACATGATACCGAATAAATGCATTATGTAACATAAAATTTCCCTCCACATTGAACATGTCCTCGGGATCAACCAAAAACACATAGAAAAAAAAGTGTGAAATTTAAGTTATCAGCAAGTCCATCTGAGTAGAGTTATGCAAAGGTAGATGATTTTTAATGCAAAATCAATGTAAGAACCGAAGACAAGATTATAAATTAAGATAATATAATAATATGTAAATAATTAATCATTCAAAATTCTCTAACAAGTTTTGGATGAACTCTTTTACCTCCAAAAATAAAATGTAATGCTTAGAAAATTTCATATCAAAATAGTTGATGGTAGGGTTGGCCACACCAAACAAAGAAGGAAGGATATTGAAAAATTGCATGCTCCTCCTAAGATTGAAAACAAACTTTTTCCTTGTAGCTAATGGTGATGAGATTTTGGACTTTTTTCTTTAATGCAAATTATTATTGTTGTGGTTGAAAAATTTCTAAGGTATTTTGAGAGTAGTGTAAGAGTTAACGATGATCAAAATGTAAGAAAAGGTGATATAGTGAGGAATAGTTATATAACTATTTTTTTATTATGGATGAGTGTTTTTTTTACTTATTTGGAAGGGACAAAGACCTACAAATTAAAGGATAGGGATGTTAAGAAGATAATAAATATGTTTTCAGATAATTTGATTAAGCTTGAATGTCGATATAGTCTTTAAGATTGAAAGTTTACAATAGATAAAAAAACAAAGTTTTTAAGTTTATGAAAAAGAGTTTGTCTCAATTTTACTAGGGAAGAAAGGGCTTAAAGACTTGTGAAGTTGAGGAAGGGATAGGAAAGCAAGAAGAATGAGAGATAAAGAGAAGGAGGAGGATAAATTAAGGCTTTTAAACTTTAATTATTTTTGGTTCTTAAACCATACAAATAGTTGGTTACTTGCAAACACAGTTAAATAATTATTTTTTATAATCAAATAAATGTATTTTAATCATCAAACTATAAGATATGAATAACATATTAGAGTTGTAAGAAAGTAGGAGACCTTACATGGAAACTCATATAATTTTCCTTCATAAAATCTCAAATAATAAAATGAGTGGTTGACCCCATTAATCATTCTCTTAGTTTTGAAGTAAGCAAGACTTCAATTTAGAGAAATTCATAAATATTTACTTATAGTTATGAATCTTCAATTTTCAGCTGACTAAATTATTTCTAAGAAAAAGGTTGACGCTTGCAAGTAACCATCTCAATTCTTGCGAGGGTTGGGCCCATTATGTGGAAAAATAAAAAAATAATTTATGAAAGATAAGTAGAAGGCAATTTTATTAACTCAGATGTTTGTGGCAATAAAAAACCATGATAATATTAAAAAATATATTATTATTATTATTATTATTATTAGGTTATATAAAATATGGATTGTTAAATTGAAATACAACGTTATTGAGAAGCAAATGAATATTAAGTAATGGAGAGGAGACAACACTCAAAAAAAGGAGAAGTTTGAGTTGTTGATGAGGTTGAACCTAGGATAAAATTTTAATAATAAAATTACTTTATTTTATGATGTCATACAAACTTTGAATGATATGCATCGAAAAAAAAACTAATGTTAATCCAGGATAACCAAGTAATCAAAAGAAGAAGGCTCAGAACATTGGTTGAGAAAGCAATATCACATGAAAATCGACCAAGGCCAAAGACCAAACATTATCATTTAAAGGCTTTAAATTGAATCACTATTTGACATTTACTTTCAAGATATATCACCAATTAAATTTGTGAAAAGTTCAATTTTGTTTTAAATATAGCTCTCATTATGTAGAATTTTTAGAGTTCTTAAATTTGAAAAAGTCATTATATTTAGTCTTCCTAGTTTGTTATTACCTTTCTCCAAAATTTTCTTAGCTCACTTCTTAAGAAGCCTTTGAGAGAGTTTTCAAGAAAGGGAATGATAAAGTAACCTAAGTAAATACATAAGAAAGTATAAATAACAAGCCATTGAATGTAAATATAGTGTTAAATATAATTGTTATTGAGCTTGACCCATTCAATTAAAAAAAATAAAGAAGTGTAATATTGTTATTTTTATAGTTCTCTTCAACGTATAATTTTTTTTAGAGTTCTTGAATTTGAAAAAAAACCGTTATACTTACTCATCTCAGTTACCTCTTTTCCTCATCCCTTAAGCTATCAATTTTTTTAAATTTTTTTGGGAGAGCTGTCAAGAAAATGACTGATAAAGTAACATGAGTAAAACACAAAAAAAATACTAACTAGCCATTAAGTGTAAATATATGGTTAAGTATAGTCGCAAATATGGAGAAGTTAGAGATAAAAATACTTTTATTCTTCATTGTTCATTACTTATCAAGTCTTCTAGACAATGTAATATTTAACTTTAATCTCTTGTATAACTTTGCTATGATATTAATTCATTATGCTTAAAATTATCTATATACTTTTTCCAGGTAAATTCTTAAATAGATTCATAACATAACTAAGTTATACAACCTCATAGAGCTATGAAATTAATTAAACTAAGAGACTAGATAATTGATAATAAATTTATTATTCTCATTTTAATAAAATTAATTTCATTTTTATAATTAGTTATAAATTATTTAATTGCCATAAATAAAATTAACATAATAAACTCAAATGACCGTGCAACACCTATCAACTTGGCACCACATAATTGGTAGGTTCAACATTTGATGGGTGGTAAGACATTGGATCCCATGTAATAATTATATTTATATGAATAAATAATAATTACTCATGCATAAATCCTTAGATATATCTACTTGATCAATTGGTGAGCCTCCATCTTTCTAAAGCTCAAGTAAGGTGTCTAAGACGTACATGGCCTTTCCATGATAAAGCAACAACACCAATTATTGTGAGAGCTAAGTTTAGTGATCAAAGTATATGTACAAAGAGAAGTAAAAAACTTGGAAACATGGATGAGAGGGATAATGAAAACTTAGTTAATTATAATATGAGTGTTAAACCAGTTTGATTATATTTGACTAATATGAAAGGGTTTGAAGAAAGTTGGTTCCTTGGTTTAACCTAGACATTTATAATTAACCAAGGTAAATGATTATGTGAAGACATATGTTCTAAGTAAGGGAATATGTTCTAATGAACCATTTTAGATTTAGTATGACTTGTCATTAACTATTTGTTCTTTATGTTTTTTTAGGGCTAAGTGTAAGTGTAAATGTGTCCTATAGGTTCAAATGAAACTTATGTCTACTTAAGATTCCTTAATGTGAGGGTTTTATGTTAGTTTATCAATTAGCTCAACTAGGTAACCTAGTTTAACTAGGTGTAATCCATTTTTTCATGGGAACCTCTTAGTGAAAACTGAGTTTGAGCATTATCTAGGGTTATAAGTTCTTATTGGGTTAGTTTTGGTCAACTTAAACCAAGAGATCTAAGCTCAAGGCAAGTGTTGTATGCAATTAAAACGTTAGTTGGCTAAGTATTAAAATTTTATACTAGAGTGAGACCTTAGGTTCTAGATAAATATTACAAATTTTAAAGAATTCCAATTAAAATATCTAAGACACCAAAATAAATTTGTGTTATACCTATGATAAAAAGGTCAAGTAAGATTGATTAGAATTGAACATAATGTTGGGGTTCTTCTTAGGATTTTATTAGGCTAGGTGAAGTGATCATAATGTAAGTGTTAATTAAGAGGACTCACGAAGCATTCTTTGTATGTATTCTATGGTAATAAGAGTTGTGAATACAATGATAATTAATAGGTCAGTTACCTTATTAAAGAAAAGTGGTTTACATCTGTTAGATCGCAAAACATGCTAATGCATCTAAGAGAATGTGCTACAAAATATCTAATCCACTATTTAAACTTTAGGGAAATTTACATATGCAACACAAAAATATCATCTATTTACATACCTCACACCTAAACTTTCATGTTTACATATATAGCAATTTGGTTCTTTAAAGCCCGTGCATAAAAATGTGTATCTCAATTTTAAAGAATGGTAATAGTGCTATTTTTTATGTGATATTAAACATTTGAGTGCTATGTGTATAAATATAAAATTTTAGGTGTTAGATTTATAAAGCATAAGAATTGTGTGTAATGTATGTAAATTTTCAATATTTTACTTAAATTGAACAAGTAAAGAAAGGAACTAAAAATGAATAAAGAAACCATCTTAGTGCATAAAAAGTTTATCAATTGTAGGTTTCAACAAGCATGAATAGCTTTTATGGATTAATCATATTTTTCATCACACAAGGGGTCAAATAAAGTCATGTTGTTCGTAGTTGAGACACATAAAATCCCATATTTCTTTGGGCACCATATGCACAAAGATAATTCTATTTAATATCAAAAAATTAATAATCATAATAGTAGTTCTTCAATTGCTAGATTTTTATAATTACACTTTTAGTGTTGGTACTTGAGGAGTATTACATTAAAAAAATTACACTGACATAGATAACAAAATCATGGTCACCAAAATTATTTCTTAATATAGACAATTCACTATTAGAGATAATGTTGGTTTTCACAAAGTTTGTCTAGCACTCACATTTAAAAAAAAAAGATAAATAGCTGAAAATTGGTTATTTATTTTCTATGATCATATATTTCTATTGGTCAAAACATAGTCATTGTTGGCAATAACATTGTTCTAAATATAATGATTTTCATACATGTGTAATATTTGTTTATATAACTTGCTTTTTGTGAATATTATCATTCTCCTACAATGAGCATTGTTATTTATCTAGTTTTCATTTCATCTTTCATTATGGTCAATAAAAACTTATGTTGTTTAACTTGGATTATATTTTTTATGATGACTATTTATTTAAGAGATCCTTACATTGTATTCCTCGTATGCTCCATCATAGCATACTAATTGGAAATTACATATCACTAGTTTTGCATGAAATTTGGGTTGCAATAAAATCATTAATGTTATCATTATATAATTTTACTAGCCCTCAATTAAGCAGATGACCATTGAGTAGAAGTTGAATTTGTACTTAAAACTTCAGTAAAGCAAAAAAAATAACTTGGTGGACTTTATAATTCATTACTTATCCACAATTAATCATGGACTGACCAATATAGATTTTATCATATTTTTAATTAAGAATAGCTTGAGGTCATAGTTTATTTTTATTATTGCTAATATGCATTTTCAAAATGGCCCATTTTATTTTGTATTCAAAATTATTTTATGGATCACATATGTTTCTGAGAAAACAATCAAATTCATGATTTACTCTATAAAATAAAATTAATTAGAATTTTTAATTCGTTGAAAAACTTTTTGAGACCTGTCATGATTTCTTTCGATTGTATGATAAAGTTATAGTCCTCATTTCATCAATAAATGGAGGTTAAATCTTGAGTCAAGAACTTACTTTTGGAAAACGATTAAGATGTTTGGTGGGTAACAGTTTGGAAACTTTTTGTGCTTTATGTTACTAACTATAAAATTTGTGCATAATATCTTCCTGCATCACTCATAAATATATTACTTTTATAGTTGTTTGTGGCAAGGAAAAGTTAATTAATGTAAAATTTGTACGTAATAGGTTGTGTATTTCTCTACAAATACATTACTTTTAAAATTTTTTTATAAAATGAAACATAGAAAATCAATAAAACTTATTACTTTACCCAAGTAATTGTGGTATTAACATTATGGTGCATTTTTTGGTGAATATTCAAAATCTTTTCATTCTAAAATAAAATAAAAAATTTGAAAATAGTTCATAAAATTAAAGCAATCATGAGCACCAGTGTGAAATGGTATGAATTTATTGAAGATGATTTTATTTTGATTCATACTAATTCATAAAATTTCACACAGAACTCCTACCTCTGCACATGCTAATATTAAAGATTTTAATTAAAGATGCATTGTAGACAAATAAACTCCAATCAATATTTAATTAAAATTTTATTTGAAATGCATTGTTGTAATATATTTAATATTAAAGATGCATTGCTTATTAAAATATCTTTGAGCTTTTCATACTACTCAACAATGCTTTTTAGGTAGGACCGTGTTATTATAGGTTCAACAATTGTTCCATCTCTTTCACTTATATTTTTATGATGTCTCAAAGTATGTGCAATTCATTTCAGTTGACTTCAAATAACCCATATAAGTATTTGATATTTTAGAAAAAAATTTCCTCTAGATGAAAATTCTTGAGTGAACCATGATCACTAGAGGTAGTTGTTTCAACGCTTATTATATGACTAACATTGGTTTAAACCTCTCAAACCTTAGGGGAGTTAATGTTGTCTTGCCTTACAACTGAAGTATCATATTATGCAATAGACTAAACTTCACTTAGAACTAGTGGACAAGTTACTTAGAATTTCTCACAATATGCCATTGAGCTTTACACAATCTCAACTCCCATGATCGTCCACCAATCTTTAGAGACAAATTTCTCTTTGGCTCATTCATGTCATAAATTCCTTTCAATGTACTTATACTAGCACATTATGATTTCCTAGTTTATGTAATAAATACATATTATGTCATGTCTTATCAGTCAAATAGCATTTTAGAAATGTGGACATTCAGGAGTCTATATAATATTTTCCATGTAGCATGGAGCTTTGTAAAGCAAAACCTCAGCCCCGGTATTCTGATAAGGCAGAATTTGCGTCCGTGCATCTCATTGGATAGTTTTGGATATATTAGTAAAAAACTCAAATTGCATGCCCTCCCTTATTTTTAGACGATAATCAGATTTCTCTCCAAACAACTGAGTTTTCGTTGGTAATTATTTGCTCTTAAGCAATTACTCGTTGTAAATTCTCAAATTTTAGGCCGTCGTAGGTCTAAAAAATATTACATCAGTATTATGCATGTAGAGCTATGTGTGTAGCCAATAAAATCACGTCACGTTAAAATACAAAAATGATATGATAACACGAAAAAATATTAATCACGTGTTATTATATGTTATTCATATGATGTTCTGAAAATATTTTTAATATTATAACAAGAAGAATAACATATTTTCTCTCCAGCGAATGTATTAATTTTTCTTAAGGTCTGCCTTCTATCCATCCACGAAATTTGTCCACCGCCATGACAGGGCTCATCCGCTGCTTTCACCCACCACCGCGGTCGAGGTCCGGGGAGATTTCCCGGTGGGCTTGCTTGCCCCCTTTGGAATTTTCCGTTGGTACCCGTGGCTCTGGTCAGTAAGCTTGCTTCTCCGTTTTGTCTGGCTTTTTTTGCTAGGATAAAAGCAATACTACTTTTTTTTCTGAAGGTTTGTTGGTTTTTTTTTTTTTTTGAACTTTCTTTTGTTGTTTGAGTTTGCGTGCTAATTGTATGGTGAATGTGGTAGATTTAGTGAGCTGATTCGCAAACGGTTTATTGTTTTTCCTCCCGAATTTTTTATTCGCGTGGTTTAGATGGTTGCGTATAGCGAGCTCCGGGGTGTCTGAAAGATGTTCTGGGATGCAGTTTCCTTTTTGAAGTTGCATTACTTATCAAGATATCAGGCTACCATGGATATTAACTTGAAGCCAAACTATTTTTAAAATTTGTTGGAATTTCTTGAAATTTACGCTGAAGGAATATGCTCAGTTTGTCTTACGATTTAGGGTTTAGGGTTTGGAAAGATAATGTTGCTTATAATCTAGAATTTTATTTCGTAAGTGTTGTATGATGTGCGCTATTCACACTCCCCAGAGAATAGGTGGGGTGGATGTATTATAATAAAAAGCGAGTTAAAATATTTTATGCTAATTGTGCTGTCTGCTAAAAAATCTTACAAAAATAGAAAGTGAAGGAGATTTACACTTGCCTCAGCTTTAGGATTTCAGGCATACATGCATGTTAGGGAAGAGAGAGTTGCTTTATATGAAAAGCTGTAGATGAACACATGGTGGTCGGAATTAGATTTGAAATTTGCACTATCAATGTAAATTGAGTACAAAGAGTTGTCACCTAATCTAGTCAAGCCAATGTCTTCTCTACTAATGAGTGATCCTTGCATGTTAAATTATTTGGGTGATTGTGACTACCGCCTCTAGTATTTTGCTGGTTGTCGGACTAGCTGCTCCAAAGGAGCTTGCAAACAACATCCATCGCCTGCTACGTGATCTCATTTGCAGACATATTACAAATCAAATTATTTTTCCCTCTACGCTTCACCCCTTGTGAACCACTCGTGTTTTAAAGTTTTTCTTTTGCAGATGGATATTTCCAAAAAAAAAAAGGATGACACTAATGCTACTTTTTAATACATCTAAATTAGGAAAAATGAAGAGAATCAAAATCTTTCATCTTTTCACCCATAACTCCAATATGGCACAACCATTGCAGTTATGATGGTGTGATCAACTTCCAATTATTTTTTTATCACTGTTCGGAGATAATGTCGTCTATTAGTGACACTGATTAAAATCCTTATGTTGGATAAGAGATTTGGAAGAAGATTACAATGAGAGGGTAGAAGAAAAAAAAAAGATTTGCTATTTGAAAAACTCTGTGTTCTTACATGGCCTCTCCATCAAAAGAAGAGTCATTAATGAAACTTGTACCATGGGCACTACAATTTACCTAACTTGAAGAACAATTCTTATTGTACTAGTTTTTAATATTACATGCATCTAAGTTCGCTAAGTTGCACTTGCATGACATGGAAAATTGTGCTACCTAGGACCTAGCTAGATGAAATGGGCCAAAATAACTCTCTTGGCTCTTCATATCTAGGTAATTTGACTGCTCCTTCCATATAACAACCAACCCAAAAACTTTGTAAGAACCCATGAAGATAGGAGGATTAGTTTTAGAATCCTAATAAGATTTTCATTCATATAGGTAGAAGCTAAATTAAACTCAAATGAAATTGGAAACTTAAGCGCTAAATGCTGAACAAGGTAAGCGTTGAAAGAGGCCATATAACACAAACTCAAGGCATTTCAAAACGCCTTAAATGTTGAAAGGACATGCATCTTATATGGACAAGAAGCTATTGTCGGTGAAGCCAAAAGCATCTCCAACAATGAATCACATAAGATCTTAAGATGAAGCAAGATTCTATGATTAGGCAATGTCAACCAAAAATCCATGATGTGAAGGGTGTGCTCAAATCTACATTGCAAAGAGGTAACTGCCTCTTTATTCTCATGATATTTGTAATGAAATACATTTGAAGGGTTTCTAAGGAATTACATAGCAAAGGCGTTGACCTTAGTTGTAATGCCCGGTATTAATGTCATGAGTTGTATTGAGCAAAACTCGTATCAAGTAGAAGAGAGAGTCGTATCGAGTAAGAAAAGGCTCTTGTGATTTAGTAACTAATAAGAAGAAGACTTGAAGAAATAGATTATATGATTTAAAATAAATTAATGATTTGTATAATACATTAAAGATAAAATAAAGGTAACTTAGTAAGTTTTTAAAATAATAATAATCCTTTATACATTTGATAATAAGTTTTCATTAAAGATAGGTTGGGAGAACAATTGACGTGGGAGTCATCAATGATTGATGTGAGTACTCATGTTCTTATGCTGTAGTAATATTTTACTTCTTTTCAATCAAATGTATTTACTATTACTAGTTCTATTTATATCAATACATATCGATTATTACGGTTCTATTAAATTTTTTTTCATATTGTAAGAATAACATGTGTACTCGATATTATTTAAATTTTAATGTATACTGAATCTTATACAAGTTTATTGACTGCATACAAATGAGAATAAAATGATCATTATTAGATATTGAATTCATTAAAATTGATTTATTTCTCTATATTTCTTTTAGATTGCAACAACCGTAGTTCTATTTTCTAGTTTATCACATGTCCTTCCTCTTTCCGACTATAATTAGGCTGCTGACTGCTGTGACAATTGTTAATTAATAGGAGGCCTTTTTGGTTGTGCTGGGGTGGCATTAGGCTGCGTGTTACAGTTTTTCTTATCTTTCTACTCATTTTTTTGTTTTTTGGCTTCAAATATTTGAAACTTTGTTGGTAAATTTTATTCTGGCAAAGGTCCTGACATGCAGTTTTTTCTCTTCTAACGGGTTGAGTCACATTGTACCTTGGGCTATTTCTGCCTTGGGTGTGGGTTATTTTTTGTTTTAAACCTATTTGAAACGTTAACAATTGGTAAAAGCACCATATATGAGGTGCTGACTTTACGCGATTACTGCATGAATGCATATTTTTTATTTCAAGCTATAATAATTGCTTTTTCTTTACTCCTTTTGTTATTAGAATAATGGCCATTTCTTAAAGTGAAATTAAGATCATACCACAGATATTTTCCAAGTTCTTAGCGCAGAAACACCTTAGTTGAGACCAGAATTAAAATCTAATCTGATTTCTTAAACCTTGGTCTAGATATGTCTATAGGAACCAGGAGACTGCAGCCTTCATCAAATTTCAATGTATAAACGTTCCGTCATGTATCATTTGCATTACACTATGCTATCATTTGGCGTTTGCTTGGATAATTTGAAAGAAGAATTATTTCTTCTGCCTCACTTGAAAAAGTGGCATATATGCCTTTTTTAACATAATTTTGCGTTGATTATTTTTTATGAATGCTTTGTTGTTTTCTTTCTGTTTTCATTAAGTTTGCATCCTTTTACATTTTTATGATATTTTATTTTCTTCATGAAAGCAGAAGAATTGGCTCTCCATTTTAAAAGGAAGAAGTTAGATGTGTTCCCTATAAGAGTTCAGCTTTCATCTTTGAAAAGCCAACTTCTGCCAAGCAGTGACTGCCTGTTCTTCAAAAAAGACACTCTTCTAATGTTCAGGTCAGGAAGGGTTCAATATAATAATATATTAGGATTCTGCCATGGGATAACAGAAGCCATTACCTATCACAAGGTATGATGGTGAGTTTCTGAAGTTTCACTCGCACTCTTTTAATTTCGGATCATTTAATATTTAGAAAACTCGAGTGCTCCTACTTTTTTGTAATGATAGAAAATCTTTTTAGAGTTAATAATATCTCTTGTGCTTTTTGTTAGATCTTTTCTGTCCATTTTTTTTAGGTGAAAGGTTGTTTATTTTAAAGTGCGAACTTGATGTTATTAAGCTTCGTGTATTATAAATCATATTGTTTTTCCTTACCTATCTGATTTACATGTCTATAATGCTTCCAAGAAGTTGAGGATATTTCAGTTTCATAGTTTTATTTTATATGATTCTGCCAACATCCCCCACTTTAACAAAAGGATTATGAAGATAAAACTGTTAGCGCTTTCTGGGAAGGAAAAAAAAAACCCGAAAGGGAAATCGTCGGTCTATTGTGGAATAGTTGAGCAACATGGATGGACTTTATGAAAAAAACTACCTGAGATTAAGAGGGAGAGAGACAGAGGCCTTTTGCTGGTTGTTGTAATAATCTACAAATCCGATAAAATTTTGACAACCTAAAATATACTTCAATTTTCACACCCCTCAAATTTCGTCTGAGTTAATTATATAAAAATTTTGCCCGTTGAATCGAACAATTCCATGTAAAGACCTATATATTAATTATCTATAGATTGGAAAATATAAAATTTGAAAGTTACAAGATTTAATAAATTAACTAAACAATTAATTCCTAATTTTTTACTTAATCTCGCAGCTCAATGCTCACAACCAACTTTCACTCCTTTTATTCACGAGTGTCGGCCAATTAGGGATCCAAAACTATCATATTTCTTTCCCCCCTCCCTATTTCTTATCCTCTCTTCCCTGATCTTTCTCCTTGTCTCCCTGTTCCTTTCTCGCGCGATAGAAGCAGGCCGCGGAAGAGAGGAGGGCGGGGGAGGGGGGGGGTGGGGTTGCGCCCTTGCTACAGTGCAAGGGATGCAATCAGGTAATCCAACGACACCTACGAAGGCTGCAGCTCCCAATTTAGGGCTTGGTAGCAAATTTCATAAGCACAAATCATTCTTTCACGATATGAAGCTTTCATTTTTTTTCCTCACCCTTTTGAATTAAAGTTTGCCTCATTTTTCCTGATTTTCTTGTTTTCGGTATTCTTCGGAAGCTCTGATTGTGTGTCTGAAGTGTCAAAATTTCTTTGACAGCTTCCATAAAGGTTCTAGCATGATATCAACATAGGAAATGTATAGTTGGAGGTGATAAAAAGTAAATTTGACAGCTTCGGAGAAAGACTGCTTAACGAGAAAGTTGTTTATGGTATATTTGGCAAATTAATGATATTTTGAGCCAAACTACATAATGAACTAATATATTATGAATTCTCAGTTCGTTTAGGATTTCAGGTTATTTATCTGAGGCGACAAGTTTGAGGCAAGTGTGTTCAAGATCGTCGTAGGACAGATCCTTAAATTTCAAGTAAAATAATTCCATGCTAGTTTAATAAAAATAATTTGATTTGCGCAAATTAATTGAATCTTAAAGTTTAACATTATGTTTTATAGGCTATTAAGCTCAATATAAAAGTTATCGCAACGTCGAGTCAGTTACCGAATATTAAGATTTCAGTGTGGCAACTGAGGTGAGTAATTACATTTGTAAATTTAAGTAATTTTCTTTATTTCAGAATGTATGTTTGATTCTCTGTATGATCTAGTTTAGTTAGATTATTCATATTAGTAGATGAGAAATATATGCATGTCAGAAAAGATATAGAAGATATGCATAAAATATATGTATGAGATGCATGATATTTATGATATGTATGATATAAAAGATAGATAGGATATGAAACATATATGCATGAAATATAGAGAGGATGTGAAACATATATGCATGATAGAAAAGATATACTTGAGATAATAGGTATGCATGATGTGAGAGTTATGTCTGTTGAATAGTTGCACAACAGCGTAAGAATAAATATGTACGCTAGTAGATGCATAAGAATATCTCGGAATAATGTATGTTATGAAAAATGAAATAACTTATATATGAATGCTTGTATGTGTATGTTCAGAGGAGGATTTCACTCTCTAACGGTACAGACAGGGGACGCTAATGTGCCAATGCATAGAGTTTTTCAATCAGCCCAGACAATTGTGATGGTTAGATCACTAATCGCTGTGCTGCGGGATAATATCAGTCAAGGGTGAGTGGACCAGATATTACCTGCCCAGATAATTGTAATATGCGACAGGATAATATCAGTCAGGGACAGACAAGGGCCTTTTCACCCTAGATAATTGTGATGTGTAGACCGCTAACCGCCGTGTCCACGGGGCCGACAGAGCAATATCGACGAAAGGTATGTTAGTTTTATTGACGGTGATCCTCATAGAGACAGAAATATATGTAAAGTGTAAAGTAAAATTAAATTTATGATAAATGCATATAGAAGATTAGTGTTTGTTCATTTAGAAAAAGTTCATTGATATATGCATTAACATATATCAGGTTGCTTATAAAAAATATTAAAGATCAGCATGTTATAAAATTTTTTATAGACCAGTATGCATATTGAATTCTTTTTCTTGGGTTACTGTAGTTTAGAAACACGATTACTCCTGAGTTTAGATAATTCATTATGTTGTTTTAATATTATTTTTAGGCTTTAAACATTTAAATAAGATGAACAGAAGAGGAGCAAATGTATACAGGAAAAAAGAACCACAAACGGAAAAGTTCAAAATTTTACTTGTTAATTTTAATTGTTTTTCTTAGTGGTTCTTTTATGTATTATTTGAATATTAAATTGTTCGTAATAAAATTAGAATAACAGAGATTTGATTTCCACCGCCCGACCGTCCGTTGCTATCTTGGTTAATTCCAAGTCATGGGCCAAGTCGTGACACAGTGGTATCAAAGCAAAAGTTTAGATTAGAGCAAGTGGTTTAGAATAAATAATTTATTTTTTAATGTAAGAGCTAACAGAATAATGGTATTAAGTTATAAATAATATAAATTAAAAATTTTAGTTAAGTCTAATTAAATTATATAGTTGTCATTTCGGAGTTATGGATGATCTGAAAGAAGAAATTAGATATGAGAATGTAGAATCTGTTGTACCTCAGAATGACATAATCAATGCTGAAGCATTCTTTGATATGTTGAAGGTTGTGACTCCGTTGATTAAGAATTCTCAATCTCAAGCTAGTATCAGTGGAGCACGAATGGATAAGTATTTGAAGCTCCTTCAAGCTATGAGACCACATTTATTTTTTGGTGCGGGAGGGTCATTGGAATAAAAAAATTGGCTATTGAGAGTTGAGAAAATCATAGATGGCATGTCTTGTCCACTAGAGAGGAGAGTTATCTTAACCACTTTTGCTTTTGAGGAGGAAGCTGAAAGATGGTGGCAAGGACAATGCAGGAGAAGTTCGTAGGTAGAACCAATCACGTGGTGCAGTGAGACGAGTTTGCGAAAACCTTCAGAGATTAGTTTGTACCACTATCAGCTAGAAGACCGATGCAAGATAAATTCATTGGGTTGGTACAAGGAGATACATCGATTATGCAATACGAAGTGGAGTTCACTATGTTATCGAGGTATGCACCCCAATTGATTCCTAATGCAGGGGAGAAATGTCATAGATTTCTTTTTGAATTGGAGGATTCGATCAGACAACCACTAGTGTCACTTGGGATTGAAGACTATTATTTAGTACTAGTGGAAAGGTTTAGGCGGGTGGAGGTTGATTTCCAACAATTCAGAAGCGTAAAGACATGCATAAGAGGAAGAGTTAGTAGGAAGTGATACCAACAGTTCATTTAGGAGAAGGAGAGTCCATCGGGAAGAAATTAAAGCCCTACAATGGTGAAGTTGTTAGCCAGACTGGCGGTAGCACTATACAACCCTGTGTTAAGTGTGGAAAGCAACATTGTGGTGAAAGTTTTTTTGTGTTAAATGTATTTTATTTATGCAAATAGTCTGGACATCAAAGTAGAAACTATCATAATGTCGTTCAAATATTCACATCAGATTCTTACCCAGGAATAAATCTAGTTGAGAGGAATTGTCAGGAAGGCTCTACCTGTGGCTCGTAAGGAGTAACCAAGTCAAATCATTTGTCTAAGAGTTTGTTCCTGAACCCATCAGGAGCCGGATGAGCATGTTGTCACTGATTCTAATGCATAGAATGATATGTTTCAATTATCATTTGACAAGAAACAATTTTTTTTATCACTTTTTATTTCATCTTCTTAATGTATATATTCACAGTTTGTGTGGAGTTCATGAGTTTCGATGACAAAATTTTATAAAGAGGTGAGATTATAATAATTCATTTTGAGAAATCGGGTAAAATTTTGAAGACCTAAAATATATCCAAAATTTTAGATATCTCAGATTTCAATTGAAACAAATTTATAAAATTCAACGCGCTAAATCTAGTAATTTGATATAAATCACTGTATGTAAATTATGATCGGATTGAGAAATATGAATTTGAAAGTTATAAGTTTTATTAAATTAATTAATTAAATAATACTAATCTCGCTTGTGCACTTTGGCCCACTGACCTAACGCCATTTTATTTCTTCGTTCGGTCGAATAAGAGTCTCGAGCTTTGATTTTCCTCCCCTTTCTCCTAAAATCTCTTCTCCTTTCCCTATTTTCTTCTCATGATCTCCTTTCTCCTTGTTCGGTTCATGTACGGTAGAAGTTGGGAGCTGCGACCTTTGCTACACTGCAAGGGCTGCAAACTAACAAGGAGGCAATCGACCCCTTGGGTTTCGTGACTTGTACTTTAGGGCTTCGGGTCAATTTTCATAAGCTTCAATCCCTTTCTCTCACCATTCCAAACTTTCATTTCCTCTTCACCCTTTTGTTTTGAATTTTGCCTTGTTTTCATGCATTTTCCTTTCTGGTAGCCATCGGAGGCGTCTATTGCGTGTCGGAAGCGTCGAAAGTTTTTTTGCAAGCTTCTATAAGGGTTCTAGCACGATATCAGTGTAGAAGAGGTGTTGTTGGAGGTGATAAAAAGTAAATTTAGCAGCTTCAAAAAGTTGGTTTTGTGCTGAGAAGCCTATTTTGAGGTTAGAATGTTACTTTTTGGGTTTTGATTGAGCAAAAAATGTATAAAATGCTAAGATTTTTACAGATTTCAGGTTGTTTACCTGAGGTGGGAATTTCGAGGCAAGCGTGTAAAAGATTTTTATAGGAAAACTCCATAAATTTCAGGTAAAATAATTACATGCTAATTTAGTAAGAATAATTCGATTTGCAGAAATTAATTGAATCTTAAAGCTTAACATTTTGTTTTATATGTTATTAAGCTCAATAGAAAAGTTGCTGCAACGTCCAGCTAGTTACCAAAGATTAATATTTTAGTGTGGCAATTGAGGTGAGTACTTACATTTATAAATTTTCGTAATTGTCTTTATTTCAAAATGTATATTTGATTTTATGTATGCTCTAGTTAGATTCTTCATATTGGTTGATAAAAAAATATATGCATGCCAGAAAAGATATATAAGATATGCAGGAAATATGTATATGAGATGTATGATATGTATGATACATGTGATATGAAAGATATGATATGAACATATATGCATGATAATCATGATAGAAAATATATGATTGAGATACGAGGTATGCATTATATTGTACAATAGAGTAAAAGTAAGTATGCATGCTAGTTGGTACATAAAGATATCTAAAAATATTGCATGTTATGAAGAATAAAATAACTTGTATGAATGCTTCTACATGTATGTTCAGAGGATGATTCACCCCCAATGGTACAGGCAGAGGGACCCTAGTGTATCCGCATGCGTAGAGTTTCTCTACTACCTCAGACAATTGTGATAGCTAGATCATTAGCCGTTGTGTTGACGGGATAACATCGGTCAGGGGCAATTAGATCAGAGCTTACCTCCCCAAACAAATGTAATGTTTATATTACTAATTGTTGTGCCAACGGGATAATATCGATCATGGGCAGATAAGGGCCTTTTTCCCCTAGACAATTGCGATGTGTATAGCGCTAAGCGTTGTGCCAACGGGAGCTAACAGGGTAATATCGACCAATGATGTGTTAGGTTTGTTGACGATGTTCCTCACAGAGATAGGAATATATCTAAATTATAAAGTAAAAGTAAAAAAATACAATAAATGAATGTAGAAGATTAGTGTTTGTTCATTTAGAAAAAGGTCATTGATGCATGCATTAACATATATCAGATTGCTTATAAAAAAATATGAAAGATTAGTATATTATAAGATTTTTTATAGACCAACATGCATATTGAATTCATTTCCTTGTGTTACTGCAGTTTAAAAATGCAATTACTCTTGTGTTATTTTTAGATAACTCATTATGTTGCTTTAATAATATTTTTGGTTCTAAACATTTAAATAAGATGAATAGAAGAAGAACAAATATATATAGAGACGAGAACCTCAAGCAAAAATGTATAAATTTTTACTTGTTAATTTGATTTTTTTTCTTTAGTGGTTCTTTTATATATTATTGAATATTAAATTGTTCATAATAGAATTAGAATAACAGGGATTTGATTTCCACCATCCGATCGTTTGTTTCTTTCTTGTTTAATTCTAAACCCAAGGTGGGGTTGTGATAACAACAAGAACCTAGTCAGTAGATATTTTAAATATAACGTACTTCTGAACTTTCCATGGTTTGGGTATTGAAGCTACTAGAACGTTCTACACCTTATGGTTTTTTTTTGCAGTGCATTCACATAATCGAAGATTCCACGTCAATCTTGATTTGTTTGCTTATAGGTCTAGAATTTAATAGCACATGAAGGATATGGAGAGCTAATTTTGATTCATATAATTAATTAGAAATTTAGTACAAAATATAGTTTACAGTTTTTTTTAAAGTTTAAAATTTGCATGAAAAGTTGAACACCATAAGGTGTTATTTTAGGCAAATGGATTTACCCTATTCATGCAGACAAAAGTGATGCCTACGTACCTTGCCTCTCAGGGAATAAAACCGAGGTCCTACTACTTTGAAAAGACAAAAAAAAATAAAAAATCAAAATATGGAAGATAAAAGACAAACTTCTTTTCCTTAATATAATGTTAGCCAACTTGTATCTAAATGGCCACTTTTCGCACCTTGCATCTTATTATGCACCATAAAGCCTTATAAAAAATCAAGGAATTACAAGTTTTAAGTTAAAAATTTTGTCTCCGTCTGACTAACGGAAGTTGAGAATCTCATCACTCTCTATCATCCGTATTTACAAGCATTTATGTAATAGCCCATATATGACAACCCTTGTGACATTCCTATAATCATAATTCTTGTAACAAGTTAATCATAAGCAATTCATAATCATATGCATAATCAACGAGATACAAATACATGTAAGTAAAGATTTCATAAATATGCTCATCATAGTATTAAATAGAGAAAATCATAACTATCATAAATTTCAGTTCAAGTAAGAATTCATGTACATTTACAAATATTCAATAACATGAAAAAAATTTAAATGCATTCATACGTCACAAGAAATTATATCAAAATTCTAGAGAGATTATTTTTAATTTAGCACAAAATTATTTCACATGAATCGACGAAGCAGTCGTATAACGAGTTTCTTGAGCTCTCATTGAGCTCATTGCCTTGTACAAATAACATGGAATCATTAGCCTATTAGAATTTCATGAATATCTGGCTTAAACCTTAATTCAACCCCAATCATAACATACTTGCCCAAAACTTATCTCAAACGCATGAATTATCCCCCCCGATTTCTTCCTATTCTCTCCAATCTTTTCTTCCTCCATTCTCTTTACTCCTCCTACCTCTACTTTCTTTGTAGTGGCCAGAAACAAAAGGAATGCTTCAGATCACAATAAAATACCAAAACAGATTGTAAGGAAGAAGAGGAATATCTAAAATATAATAAAAATGAGTTTTCTTCTTACCGATTTCTTCCCAGAAACCTAAATCGCAAATTGCGGATCTCTGTATTTTTGTACCCTTTAAAAATGAGTTCGCTCAGATCATGATCTTCTTATAGTGACGGGATTGTGTACCCTTTAAACCTACAAAAGTGAATTCGGGGGAGGAGAAAAAATGAAAGATTCCGAGCCATTAATTCCTCTGATCGTTGCATAATTACATAAGTGCGAAGAAAATTCGTTTCTATAATGCAGGAATTTAGAGAGAATTAATTAGGGTGATAAGGATTTATTTAAGCTTATATTTCAAAAATTTATCTCGCTAAACATTAAAAATTCATGCAGATTATTATATATTAAATCGATCGATTCAACTTGGAGAATTTTATAAAATTAGCTCTGTCAAATTTTGGGGAGTGTGAAAATTAGGATATATCAAAATGACTAAAATTTTCACCTGATTTCTCAGAATTTGGTGTTACATAACAATTTTGGATATTGTCGGGTTAGAGTAGATTCAATCTAGTCTATGCGTCCAAGGTTTCAAAAAATGATCTAAGGTATCTTGGGTTTTAGTGTTGAATCTGGATTTTGTCTTCCCCAAAATTTATCTTTAGATTTAAATAAACTTGCAATTTTCTTTAGAACCTTATAACATAAGGTAGAGATTGATTGGGGTTCTTCAAAGTCATAGAGGTCCTATGAGATAGATTTAGTATTAGGTAAGTCAAAGGTTCCAATGGGGTGCATCCTGGGCTTTGAGTTTTTTTTTTAGTTTTATTTTATTTAGGTTTTTAAGGTTTTGCCAATACCGGGGTTATTAGGAAACCATTAAAAGAATCTATAGGAAGATCCTAGTCTTAGGAGGAATCCTAAAAACTAAGGTTTGACTTAAAGGGAGAGTTTGTCAACCTCATTCAAGTTGAGGTCAATAGCACATTGGCAAGTGTGTTGAATTCTCCATGTACTAACTAACGGTTTTTATGAATATGATGGAAAAAACTAGCATAGATAGCCATAATCAAAGTATATATACATTTAAATGTAATTGATACATTTAAAAAATGGTTACTTATAGATATTAAGTCTTAATTAAAACTATTATTCCAAAGCGATTAGATCTTATTGTTGAGTCTAGAAAGGGCCCAAAAAAACCAAATTTGTATCTTAAGTTATTGATTTTATTAACAAATATCATTGGTTTAATAATTATAAGGAGCTAAATTTTGTGGATTAATAAGAGCTTTTTGATACGAGACCAAGAGGACACCCTAGACATCTTGCACGTTCAAAATAAGAATCTCAATCTCTCGGAAGACCTTATCTAGCTTATGACCTCAGAAGAATCGGACATACCCAACTTCCCATTCCTTTTTTTTTTCTAATGGATTGATAAAGGGATGAGTCTCAGGTACACTTTGCTTGCATCTTCTCACTTGATCATCGAGATGAGTTCGAAGGTGAAATGATCATCTTTCGGGTTGCAGGTTACACCTTTTTAATCACGATCCTTACTAAGAACAATATGAGAAATATGAAGGAATATCTAGCCAAGGGAGCATCTATATTTGTAAAATCCATCTCAATATTAGGATTAATGGAAACCTCCTATGAGATAGATGAATCAATATTGAAATGATCTGACTCTGTGTATGGCAAAGTTTGGATAAGTATCAAAGAAGGCATATTAGAATCAACATTAGGTGTTAAACCCATAGCATGGATCTCATTAACAAGGCACGTATAATAATTAGGCAAAAAAAAATAATGTACTATATCGATATTCACTTTACAAAAGTTTGGACAAGTATTAGGATGCATTCCCTTGTTTTCTACATTTTTATTAGCATATAAGGGGTTTTTGAATGAAGTTGCTCAAGTTATAGATGAGCCACAAAAACAAGAGTTAGAATTATTCCTATGTTTAAAGGAAGACGAACAGTAACTTTGTAAATTCTTTATAATCACTTGCTTAAGAATATCATATGTATGAAATGAAATTTTTTGAGAAAAAC
Organism: Phalaenopsis aphrodite; assembly: GCA_003013225.1. Taxonomy (NCBI): domain Eukaryota; kingdom Viridiplantae; phylum Streptophyta; class Magnoliopsida; order Asparagales; family Orchidaceae; genus Phalaenopsis; species Phalaenopsis aphrodite. The sequence continues at coordinate 371,038 of NEWO01000456.1, read as the reverse complement.
TTGGCAGAATATCCATTTTCCACCGAATCACTAACCATTGAAGGCCCAGTTTGTTTAGTAGTAATGGAATGCATGGAAACTTAAGAAGTGATGCACATGAAAATAAAGTATGAATAAAATGAACTTGAAGTTTTGAAAAAAATAATTCACATTGGCAAGATATGACATTCTCTCTTAGGGTTGAACCTAGTGGTTCACTGGAACTCGCAAGGAAAGCCAAGAATAAATAAAATAATGAGAGGAGATCTTCATATAATCATCCTCACTTTCAACCCTAATGAAAATATATTTGCTATTTATAAGGGCAATAAAGTTTGAACCATTCAATTTCAAACTAGGGAAAAACTTTATTTTGTCTATTGTATTTGAACAACACAAATTTATGGATTTACCTACTTAAGGCAAATCAAATTCTTTGCAAGAAATTAAATCTCATATCTTGAGAATGCTGAAGTTAGTAAACCATCTTGCATAAAGCTAATTTCAGAACATCAGGGTTATTGAAAAGAGTTTTACAGCCATGGCGTTCTTACCCAACTTAATCAAGGAAACTAATCCTGACGTGATGAACTCAATTAGCCCGCCAATTTCAAAAGTGCGGCCAATGAATTCATCCCTATGTTGGATTGAGGAGAGAAGTTGTTGGTAGTCGGGTTATTGAAATCACGTGGAGAGAAGACAAACTCAGTTTGTGGTGATGTGATTCCCGTTTGGGAGCTAAATTTCTTTTTGGTAGAGTTTGACGAGGAAAGAGTTTGGTGTGCAAGTCGTGGATCTCGGCATCATTCGTCAAGGAGGCACATCACTACATTGATTGTGGAAAGGGCAGATCTTGTCACCCTTTGAATGAGGAGGTGAATCATGGTGTCGACGAGGTGCTATGCGATGCCAATTATCAAGTAATGGAAGAGCACAATTCTCATCATCCCAACAAGCACTTCCAAATTATAGTTTTAGCTAGAATAATAGTCAATGATGCAACATAATTTCTCATTTATATGGCGACGGCTTGTGATTTTAGACCGACTTGTGCTAATTTTTTTAGTTGTAATGGAGCTTCAATATCTTATGGAGGTCCGGCTTCAAACTTTTTAGTATCTGTTTATTTTCTTTAATGCATATGAGATTTTTTAATGGCATTTTTATCAAGATCAAATTTTATGAAATTTCAATATGCAGGTATTGACTAGTGCAAAAGCATTAGTTGTTGTGCAAGTCTTGATGTTCATTTTACCTCCTAATGTGCTTGCGGAGACATGCAAGACTGAAAACTCTTTTTTCAACATGCCTTTTCTGTTCGTAATAGCCCTTATTGGGGCTACTGTTGGTGGTGAGTGTTTTTTATCTTGTTTTACTTGAATTATTGGTTGTGTAGAATTAGCTGTTTGGTTTTATAGTATTTGTTCTTAGAATTTCTTTGAATTTATTGCTTATTAATTTATAATGATTGATTGGCTTTTATTGATGCCTACAATGTAATTTTTACAATAAATATACTTGAAATGTACAAATAACAGTAAAATCATTTTTCAATACCTTCATTTAAGATGTGTTATTGAATTGATAAAGGGTTGGCATACCACATTGTTCAACACAAATAGAGATTGAGTCAGTTGCTTGTAACCATGATCTAGGGAGCCTTTTACAAGAAAGTAGCCAATTTTTTGAAAGTGGTTAAAAGTTAAAATTTTGTCAAGGTGACTTATTCATTTGGCTGATATGTTTTTCACTGTTGTTTGAATAACTCTCTTCACACCTCATAACCTAATGAATACTGTGATTAATAAGCCAAATATTCTAATGACTTTTTTATTCTAGTATTTCTCTTCGCTAGATTAGTTATCTTACTATGCATTTCGACTATGATGATCATGACAATGTTGTTAGCTATTTTCATCAATGTGCTGCTTAAAAAAAAATTGATGCAATGACTATTCTAACGTTTGAGGTTGAGTTTATTGATATTTATTTTTATTTGCTGTGAGGGGATGAATGGGAACTCGACGAAAGTGTTTGTGTTTGAAAGGTTTTTAGAAGGTGGATATCCAAATATAGCTATGATCTAGGAAGGGATGGTGAGGTTTATGTTGATTTTTTGGTCGCTGATTTTATGTGGAGCTTAAGAGGGGGTTTATTTGTCAAGGTATCATCGTTGTAAGTATTCTTTAGGAAGTTAAGGACGTTATGAATAAGGATTTAGAGTTATTTAGAATATTTATGTGGAGGTTTTGATGTAGAGAGTGAAAGGAATGTTGGCTGGCTGAGTTTGGACAAATTTTGGGTGGCTTAGCTATTTTGTAAATAAGTTGTTGCAGGGAAGTGAAAGCTTAAAAGAAGCTCCAAAGCATTCAAAGGACATATATAAATGAGAAATTTAGGGAAAGGAATCATAGAAAACAATTAAAATAATAAGCATTAAACTTCTTATCAAAGAGGGATATCTAAAATCACCACACAAAGGATTAGGGTTTAGCAGTTTAGCTTTTCCTTGGGAGAATGATAAGTCTTCTCTAAATTTTTGTATTACTTATATAAGCATTACTACACATAAGGAGAAGATAAGACAAATTAATGGCAGTCAACTTACAATAAATATTTGTGTGCTATTTTTTTTTTTTTTTGACTTTGTATCTCCTCTAAGTCTAAGTATTTCTGTTCGCTAGACTTGGTATCTTACTATACATTTTGACTATGATGATCATGACTATGTTGTTAGCCATCTTCATCAATGTGTTGCTTAAAAAAATTCATGCAATGGCTATGCTAACGTTTGAGGTGGAATTTTATGGAAGTTATTTTATTTGGTGTGAGGGGATGCATGGGAAATCGATGGAAGTGTTTGGGTTTGAAAGGTTTTTAGAAGGTGGATATCCAAATATAGCTATGATCTAGCAAGGCATAGTAAGGTTTGTATTGATTTTTTGGTAGCTAATTTTATCTGGAGCTTAAGAGGGGTTTATTTGTCGAGGTTTGATGGGCATGAGTATTTTTTTTAGGAAGTTAAGGACATTATAAAAAAGGATTTATTCTGAATATTTATGTGGAGGTTCTGATGTAAATATTGAAAGGAATGTTGTTTGGTTGAGTTTGAACAAATTTTGGGTGGCTTAAGTGTTTTGTAAATAACTTGTAGGAATGTGAAAGCTTAAAGAGAAGCTCCGAAGTATTCAAAGGACATTTATAAATGAGAAATTTATGGAAAGAAATCATGGAAAAAAAATAAAAATAATAAGTATTAAACTTCTCATCAAAGAGGGATATCTAAAATCACCAAACAAAGGATTAGGGTTTAGCAGCATGGCTTTTCCTTAGAAGAAAGATAAAACTACTCTATATTTTTGTTTTACTTATATTAGCATGATACATAAGGAAAATTAATAGCAGACAACTTATAATAAATACACGTGAGCTATTATTTTTGACTTTATAAGTTCCATCGTTTAATTCTATTGAATAAAGTTGGTGGAGTTGGAACAATACTTTAAAAATTTTAAAAGAAAGTTTCCATGCTTCTTTTGGCTTGAACTTTGATGATCTGACAAGGTAAGATGGCAATGGTGATATGACACTGTGGATATACTTGGATGATGTTGCATTGTGGATGCCATTCTAGCTGATATTATATTTTTCATATTTGATATTCTTATGTTGCAAATGACATTCTTCTTGGGTTTACATGAAAAATAACATAAAAATAGCAAAATTTAAAAGAATCAATATGTTATAGTAGCCATGGATTTGTTGATTGATTTGTGATAAAACTGTCCTGCATCAGAAGAATTGTTCTTAGAAGAGTTAAAGCTATGTATCCATCCTGCAAATTTGGGGCAAGCTTTTCTAACTAATTTATCGCAAGCAAAGGTCATCAATAGCTGAGTGATCCTTCCATGTTTTGCAGTTGTATAAGTAAGTGGCTTATAGGTATTGATAGAATCCACCTCCAGTGAGATGGCTTTTGAGGGCACAATCAACTTATCTTCAAGCTCACCTGCAATATAATTTGTCTCCTAATTCTTGGCTGCTTAATAGCATTTTAAGATATAGCATCTTCTAAAAGTAACCTATAAATCATATCAAAAGGCAATTTTAAAAAGTCAGCATTTATTCTTGGTTTTCTTAAAATTTAAAATGTAACACATTGCCATTATTTGTAATTTGTTTAGTTTGGTCCAATGATATCACTTAGGTCTAACGCATATAAAAAAATAATTATATTCATTATATCGCCTATGAGATCTCTTGTGATTAATTGCTTCAACATATTTTTAGTTGCTAATTTCAAATTGCTTTCAATTAGATTCATGTAAACCAGAAAAATAATTTACAAATGTAAATGCTGGATTATGGGGCATTTGGGATTATTACTATACATAATTTCAAAAGATGCTTGATGTGTTGCTTTAGAAACAATGATAATATATGCATATTCATAAGTGAGAAGATGCGAATCCTAGGTATCTATGTTTTTATCTACTACTACTCAATAAATTTCTTAAGATCATGTTGACAACCACAATTGATCATCTGTTTGTGGGTGAAAAGTAAATGAAAACTTATTTTTTATGTAACAATAAACATAAGGTTTTTGAAAAATTAGATACGATCATACACTCTTGTTGAGCACATTAGTGAATGGTGGATTGTGTAACTTGGTAAATTACCTAGAGAATAGTTTTGCAATGTGAGATTCATCATTAGCCTTATGACAAGGAAGAAAAGGAGCCATTTTTAGAAAATTAATCAATCACCCTAAAAATGCTTCTATAGCCTCGAGTTGATATTGAAAATCCTATAGTGAAATCCATGGATAAGTCCTCCCAAGGCCTATAGGAAACAAGAAGTGTTGTGTATTGGCCCAATCTTTGTTTGTTGAATTTGGTCTACCTGTTGTTTAGACATTGATAAAAAAATTTACTGACATTTATTTTGATCGATGGTCGATAAAAAATATCTTTCCTTAAATGCCCTGCAATACCACTAGAAAGTAATTCACCAATCAACAAATCTCAGACAAGTTCTAAGGAAACATCTACCGTTATAAAAATATCTATCAATGATAACAAAATCATTCAAAAAAGAGAAGAATTTGTTCTTATGGTCGTTAAAAATAACATGAAAATCAAGATGCGAAAATCATCTTTAAGTCTATCAAAGCCAGGGATTTAAAGTTTAAGTGAAGTGATCACAAGGGACGCTCTAGGTAAAAGCTTTTGTTGCTTTATTTTTCATAACAGCCTATGATTTAGGACAGCGGAATAATCTTATAAAAATCCAACCCATTTGGCATGCGTTTGATTTAATTTGTTTGTGGTAGTTAATAAATTTTAATGTATGTTGATCAATCTTTAACATGAACTATCTAAGAAGCAGATAATATCTACAATGCCTTAAAGATTGAATAATAATATAAAATCTCAACTTGAAACACCACCCGAACACTTAAAAAATTGTAACAAGTGCCAAATCAGAAAAAATAAGTTTCTTTTTATTTAAATATAGAACTGTAAGTTATTGCTGAACACTTTAAAGCATCAGTATGTGTGCCTTCTTGTTATACTTAACCGAAAACAATTTTGAAGGTTTGCTTGCACGACAAAGAAGGGGTGAGCTGAAGCGGTTGAATGATCAGCTACGTCAGATCAATGCAGCACTTAGAAGACAAGCCAAAATAGAATCTTATGCTCCTAAGCTGAGCTATGCACCAGTTGGCAGGATAGCTGAATCAGAAGTTGTTGTTGACCCTAAAAAAGAAGATTTAATTAAAAAATTGAGATTAGGGAAAAATTATTTGCGGAATCATGAGCTTGAGAGGGCATTTCTGGAGTTTAAGACCGCTCTAGAGCTTTCAGAGGCATTGGGGGATCATGTTGAAGAGAAGAAGGCTGCAAGAGGTCTTGGTATGGTTTCTCTTTCCCATTCATTGCTATTCTTCTTTTGACAATGTGATCTATCATCTATCCACCAGAGCTAAATTTCATTTCCCTTCCAAGTTTTGAATTGTTCCACATCTATAAACATCATGGGATTTTTCATGAGCATTACATGGTGACAATTTTATAGGAAAATTTACATACATACCACATTTTTTTTGTATTTACACATCTAACACTTAAACTTTCATTTTTGTATTTATAGCATTTGACACGTGCTTTGAAAAGGTAGATTTCACTTTCTAAATGTAATAATAGCGATATTTTGATGTGATAAAAAAGATTTGAGTGTTTGTCAGGACCCGACCTGATAGTTAGATTATTGAGGCGAGAACTGACTGTTAGAAAGAGGAAAACTATCTAACAATTTAATTTCATAGATAAAATGATTCTAAACATAAAATAACCATTCTATGTCATAAAACTTTAATTTACAATAATTTATTCATACTTAAACTCTTACATATGACAAATCAAAAAAATTGAAGTGTAATACCTATCAGTTCGAGGTACTCAGTGTTTGTATATGTACTCTCATTTTTCTATAAAATATCAACAACTGAAGGTGTGAGTTATACTACCCAGTGGATAAAATATTTTTAAATTACAATAATTTTTATTTTAAAATATTTTGTAAAAGTTACATTAATCAATAAAAGAGTGAACAGTAAAAAGAGAACAATAAAACAACAGTTTGTGCTTATTTTTATTTACATATGTTACAATATCCATCAAAGGTAGTTATTGTTTACAGATATACTACAAGCATTCATTTAACTCTTTCTAAACCACCAAACAGGTAGGTAACCATTTCATTTCTATTTTTGAGATTTTTCATATTGCTTTAAATTGTCTTTTAGTGAAATTTTCTTATTCTTTCATAAAAGATTTTTTTTTGTGGAAATTCCCCTTGAGGGCAAGCGACAGATAAGATATCCATCAATACCCTTGGAAGTCGAGTCTAAGAGGCAAGACTCGATGAGAAGATATCATACTTTTGAAAGTTGAGCCCCATAGGCAAGTCTCGATGGAAGATATGATACCTCTGAAAGTCGATGCTAAGAAGCAAGACTCGATGGAAATATGTCATACCCCTAAACGTTAAGTTCAGGTTGTAAGAATCGATGAGAAGCAACGATACTCCGAGAAGACAAGCCCAGGAGGTAACTCTCGATGGGAAGCTACCGTACCTATGGAAGTTGAGCCTAAGAGACAAGAATCGATAGGAAGATACTATACCCCTGGAAGTGGAGCCTAGAAGGCAAACTCAATGGGAAGCTACATTGCTTCTAGAAGGCAAGCCCAGGAGGCAAGTTTTGATGGGAAACAACCGTGCCCTTGAAAGTCGAGCCCAAGAGGCAATTCTCGATGGGAAGATACGATACCCCTGAAAGTCAAGACCAAGAGTCAAGACTCGATGGGAAGATACGATACTCTAAAAGTCTTGCCAAAAGACAAGACTCGATGGGAAACAAATATGCTCATTGAAGACAAGCTTGGAAGGCAAGTCTCGATGAGAAACTACCGTGTCCCTAGAAGTCGAGCTCAAGTGGTAAAACTCTATTGGAAGATACGGTATCTCTGGAAGTCGATCCCAAGAGGTAAGATTCGATGAGAAGCTGCATCTGGAAGATACCGTACCACTAGAAGACAATCTCAAGAGGCAAGTCTCGATGGGAAGCTAGTAGTGGATATGATCCTAACTAGAAAGACTCCACAATAGCAAGTGGTTGACAGAGTCTCTAATCAAAGAACTCAGAAGGATAAAAGTCTCAAAAGTTATAGATACATCTAAGAACTCAGAAGGCACAGGTGCATCTAAGAACTCAGAAGGCCACAAGCCTTAGAAGGCACAGATACATCAAAGTCCATAGAATACACATGTACATCAAAACCATCAAAAGGCTACGAGTTTCAGAAGATATCAACGCATTTCAAAATCCTAGAAGACATATGTCTATGAAAGCACAAGCCTAAAAAAATACAAGCCTATGAGGGCACAAACCTCAGAATTCACGGGCCTCAAAAGTTGCACAATTCTTTTTTTATATAATCTGCATGTGCTTACTTTGATTACTGACTTCCGCATGCTTGAGAAGCCAAAGATCCTCAAAAGGCAGAAGTTTAGAGGTTGACAACAGTATGCACCTTTGAAATAGGAGAACGACGATCCATATGTTGGGCGACATAATCCTAAAAATTGAGTAACCACAACTCAGAAGGAAATGCAAAATCAACCTCAGAAGCAACGTCAAAGAAGTACAAAGAACTATACTATCATCATCTACAATCATCTCATTAAAAGTCATAAAGACCAACAAACACTGGTGATGCACATCATCAAAATGAAGTCAAAGGTTCACTTACAAGAGCCCAAGCATGAGCTCTAGTGCCTAATTAAGAGCATATTCAAGGCCCATCACAATAGCCATATCAAGAATAAATATTTGAATTTGTATTTATCATTTAAATTTTAATTTGAGTTTCTAAATGTGTGAATTTTCAAATTTTGAGGCTTTTATGGTTGCACATAAAAAAAGAAAAATATTAAATTAGGAAGGTGGCTAGCATTTTTCTTCATTAATAGCCACCTACCACCCTTCAAAAGTTCTTCCTTTTATTGATTTTTTATCATTTTAATCCTTATAAATAGGGTTGATATATAATTATTTGGATCAGTTGTTGAATGAAATATTTGAGTAAGAACTTTCTCTCTTGTTGCTTGGTGTTTTGTGGCTTCAAGTGTTGTATTTTCTTTGGTGAGATTAGGTATTTATCTTTGCTTTTCTTTTATGTTATTCATTAATCCTCAATTAAACTTACTCTTAAACTCTTTACCACTCTTCATCCACATCCTAAGTTTCTTATAATATCAACAAACCAATAACCAAATCCTCACAATCATTCCAAACTCCTCTTCATAGTTCTTGACCAATCAAGAGCATATTAAGATACAACCTTATCCCTTAACTCTAAACACCATTGTAGACCCATCCAAACCCACCCATCTACTCCAGATCATAAGTAGACATCCTAAGTTAACCACCAATAATAATTTCTAGCCACTTACCCACTTTTACAAAGAGATATTTCGAATAAGCTCAAACCAGCGTCATCCATACTAGTCATGGTATTTTAGCCGTCATTCCTCTTAAATCTTTTAACATTATACCAAAACCTCCACATCACATCTTTAAACTTAAAATCAATCAATAACAAATTTAGTGTTTTATCTTATCAAAAGACCACCCCACCTCCATCATATTTGGTATCAAAGCGAATCTGGGAAGGAGTTGATTTGGTTAGAGCTTTTGGATATCGAAGAAGAAATTCTGTGGTGGATTGGTCTCTACAAGCTTATAATTTACTTCAAGAGAAGGTTGAGCTTAGTGAATTTCTTCTAATGATAGATTTATTTTCTTTTAATAGCTTGGACATCTAGTATATTTTTTGCAAAACTATGGTGTAAGCATGAAGTCTAATTAGTGAACTCCACTATAAAGCCTTACTTACATCCCTTGTGTGAACCTATCCCTAAACTTTTTTTTCTTGATTGAAAATTTTGTTAAGGGAGTGCTCCACTTAAAGGAAATACAACCTTACCATGATGCAATCAAAATATTAAGTTTTCTGCTTTACTTTTTTGTTTTAACTTTTTATGATAAAGTAGTTGCTCATTATATTTGAGGAACTTTGCCATCTTAAGGACAGAGGTTTTAGATTTAACACAAATTGCATTTAAAATTTATTTTATGAGAGTTTATGTGTATAAAAGGTAATGTATTTGAGGCTAAAAAGGATTTTGTCAAAAATGTATAAACTACCCGACGAGAGCTTGGGACGTAAGTGGTAAATGTATAAACCCCCCTTATCACCTGAAAGTTCTTGTAGTTGAAGATTCACTTTATTTTGCATATTTATTTTATTTTTTCTCTCTCATCTATTGTCTTTTCCCTTTTATCTCTCTTCACAAGAACAAAAAAAAAAGCATCATGGTACCGAAATTAGTTTATTAAGATCAACTTGAAAATTTAATTCAAATGGTTGATTCGTTAGATCTTAGGATTCATGAAAGTGATACTACGAATAGATAATTATTTGAAGGGACTAACAATTAAATGCAAGATTTAAAAGATCAAATGCAAATAGTCCTAAGTCTTCTTCAAAATACTAAACCCCTTGCCACACCGTCTGCCCAAATTCATTTTACACCATTAAAAGAAAATGATTCATACTTAGAGCTAAGAGACCACCAAATTCATAGAAGACAACCTATTCTTAGGAATGGAGGTAGAAGTGATCATCTTTATGGAATAATGATGACTTTAATGACCTCTCTAGGATAGTTAAAGTTGAAGCACCATCCTATGATGGAACCCATGATCCTAATAAGTTCTTAGATTGGTTAGTCCAAATGGATGATCTTTTTGGTTGACATAAGATAAATGATTATCAAAAAGTTGCATTTGTCAAAATGAGTTTGACTGGTCATACCAAAAGTTATTGGAATAATACATTAGCTAAGGAGTGGAGGTTAAGAAGGAACGCTCTCACTTTGATTGAAATGAAGGAGATGCTAAGAACTAAATATTGTCCTAGATATCATGATAAAAAATTATATGGGCAATTATTGATTTTAAGGCAAGGTAGTTTTTCTGTGACTGAATACTTGAACACATTTGAAGACCAGATTGTCAGGATTGACTGCATTGACAATGATTGACAATTGGCTAATAAATTTGTCATTGGTCTTAAGGTGGACATTAAAAATGAAGTTGATTTATTTGACATCTATACCCTAGAAGAGTCCTTCCATTATGCTTTGTTAGTAGAAAATCGAAGGAAATCCACCTCTCTTTAAAAATTAAAAGGAAAAATCCCAAACTTCTTTACATAAACCTGTTGTTAGATCCACTCATCATAGTAGTCAAACCTGACATCTTAAAGCTCTTACTGAGGGGAGCTTAAGATATAATAAAGATAGCATGTATTTTAAATGCCACAAAAAAGGTCATATGCAAAACAATGTAAAACCCAATTTCTTTTCATGGACAAAATAGCAAATCCTATTGATGATGACATGGAAGAAGTTTATGATGACACATCTCTTTCTGAGGATGGCATATAATTATTTAATGACCCTCCAATAACTGTAATGAAATGTTTAACTAAGGATTAGAGAAGAAAGAATATTTTCGGTATGCATGTTGTTTGTAATGAGAGAAGATGTAGGTTAGTTATTGATGGAGGAATTACGATGAATGCCATCTCAACCCATGCCATTACTAGGGCAAGTTTTAAGACTGAAACACATCCTTAACCTTTTCATGTTTGTTGGGTCAATCATACATCTCTACCATCACAACTAGGTGTCTCATTCGTATAAAGATTGGTAGTTATGAAGATCAAATATGGTGCGATATCCTTCCCATGGATATTGCTCGCATCTTATTTGATAGACCTTGGTTGTATGACTTGAATGTAATCCACTATGATAAAGAAAATACTTATGTTATTAAACATAATAATAAAAATATTAAGCTCATTCTTGTCAAACCTTTAGAAAATGTACCCACCATAGCACCTCATAAAACTAATTCTGATCTACAACCTAAACCCACTCTTAAGAAAGGTGCTAAGCTCCAATTAATGATTATAGACAAATCTTATTGTTATGGACAACATTACCATTTCTGATCTTGATTCCAACACCTCGCCGGCTCTAGCAACTCTAAAAATAAAAATTGTTGGATTTGGAACAGTAAAAATGAGTTTTCTTATATGCCCCTCCTACATTTATGTCATGTGAAAGAAGTAATGTCTGAATCTAATGAGACTCACATACCTTTTGTGGTTATAGCTCTTCTTTCTGAATTTAGTGATGTTGCACCTAATGAATTACCTGATAGGTTACCCCCCCTTAGGTCCAATCAACATGTCATTGACTCAATCCTTGGTTCACAACTCCCCAACCTTATTGAATGAAAGAGATAGGTTGAGGACTTAAGAAAGGATTTATTCAAGAAATTCTTAGTCCTTGTGCAGTTCAAGCATTACTCACCCCAAAGAAAGATGACACATGGAGGATGTGTATTGATAGTCTGATCATTATAGGATCACTATTAAGTATAGATTTCCCATTCCTTAGCTCGATGACATGTTGGATTTAATCTCAGGGGCAATTTTTTTTTCTAAAATTTATTTAAAGAAGTGGTTATTACCAAATTTGGATTCAATCAGGAGATGAGTGAAAAACTGTTTTTAATACCTCCAGTGGACTTATGAATGGTTGGTGATGCCCTTTGGACTTCTAAAAGTTCCAACTACATTTATGAGATTAATGAACACTGTTCTAAAACCTTGTATAGGAAGATTTTTGGTTGTCTATTTTGATGATATCTTCATTTTTAGCCCAAGTGAGATAGACCATTTAGAACACCTTCGACGAGCATTTGAAACCCTCAGGAGAGAACAATCTCATATCAACTTGAATAAGTGCTTTTTCTAACAAATTGAGGTGATTTTCTTAAGATTTACTGTTTCCATTGTTGGAATCAAGCCTGGCCCTTCCAAAGTTTAGGCTATCATAGGCTGGCGCTCACCTGAGAATTTCACTGATGTGCATAGTTTTCATGGCCTAGCTACTTTTTATAGAAGGTTCCTCAAAGGCTTTAATACAGTTCTGTTGCCTCAGTAACTAATATTTTGAAACTAGAGAAATTTCATTGGACTTATGCAGCATAAAAAGAAAAAACATCATACCACGTTAATGTTTTAATAACCTCTACCCCTATGCTTAGGCTACCTAATTTTCTTACAGCTTTTGAGGTAACTTGTGATGCTTCTGGCATTGGAACTAGTGGAATCTTTAGTCAACAAAATCACCCAATGACTTTCTTTGGTGAGAAATTGAATGAGGCTAAACAACGATATTTGACATATGATAGGGAATTTTATGTTGTCATTCAATCTTCAAGTCACTGGTGTTATTATCTTTTACATAAGGAGTTCATTCTTAACGCAGATCATCACGCCCAAAAATTCATTAACACTCGATGAAAGCTAAGCCATATACATACTAAATGGGTTGAATTCCTTCAAGATTATTCTTTTGTTTTCAAGCATAAACCTGGAATTGAAAATAAACTTGTTGATGCCTTATCTATGGTAATTTTAACTATAATCTCTCTAGAACTAAAAGTTCCAGGATTTGATTGAATCAAAGATGAGTACTTTATGTGTTCTGACTTTAATCTAATTTATATGGAAAACATAGATAAACATTTGTCTCTTCAACAAGTATTCTTTATTATCAGTGGATATCTATATAAGGTAAAACAACTTTGTATTCCTATAACTTTACTTACATAATTTTTAATCTTCGAGCTTCATTATGGAAGAATAGCTGGACCCTTTGGAAAAGATAAAACCATATGTTTAATAGGAAGTTGATTTTTTTGTCCTTCAATTAAGAGAGATGTTAAAAAATTAGTAGCCTAATGTTTGACCTGTAAACAAGCAAAAGCCATTAAACAAAATCTGGTCAATATATTGCGTTATCAGTACCCTATAGGCCTTGGGAAAATCTCTCAATGGATTTTATCTTAGGATTACCCTGCACAGCTCAAGGCATGATAACATATTTGTCATGGTTGATTGCTTCTCAAAGATGGCCCATTTCATGCCATGCTCTAAAACCAATGATGATTCCCACATTACTAGATTATTCTTTAAGGAAATTGTACATCTATATGACCTACCTTTAACCATTATGTCGGATAGTGATGTTCGATTTGTTTCATATTTTTGGAAAACTATTTGGAAGTTATTAGGTATGAAATTAAAATTCTCATCCGCCTTTCATCCTCAAACAAATGGACAAGCTGAGGTAGTTAATCGTACAATGGGAAATCTTTTAAGATGCCTTGTAGGAAAAAGTTTAGGAAATTGGGACTTGCATCTACCTACATCTGAATTTGCATATAATAGTATCTTTTTTAGGAAAACCAAGACTTCACTCTTTTTGAAATTGTTTATGGCCAAAATCTCAAACGACCCATTGATATAGCCAACATCTCATCTCATGCATTTTCTGATTTTGCATTTTCATTTGCCAAAGATTTTCAAACCATCCATGATACCATAAGAAAGCAAATTACTTTAATTATGACAAGTATGCTTCAAAGGCACATCATATTAGGTCAACATGAGAATTTAAAGGAGACTATGCTTGATTCACATCCTGAATGGTATCACACCACTAAGCTTAAGAAATTACATGTGAGAGATTGTGTCCCCTTCAAAATTCTTAGAAAAATTGGAACTAATGTTTATCACCTTGATTTGTCTGCCGATATGCTAATCCATCCTGTTATTAATATTGAAAATATTTTATCATATGAAGGAGTTAGAAAACCTCCACCTGTTCAAACTAAATCTTTAGTAGAAGATATTGTTCCTCAGGTGCAAAATCCTTCTTTTCTTGAAGTTGAAGGTATCATCACTGATGAAGCACCCCTTGAATGAGCTGCTAAGCATCGTTTTCTAGTTCGTGGAAGAACAAGTCACCCATTGAAGACACATGGTTGACCCACGCTAATTTGGAGACTCTAGCCACAATTAATACAAGAATTCTTAAATTTACGGAGAAGAGTTCAATTGAAACTAAGGGAGTTGATATAGCACATCATTGAAATGAAGTCAAATGTCCACTTATAAGCGCCCAAGTGAGAGCCTAAGAAAGTGCCTAATTAAGAGCCCATTCAAGGCCCATCACAAGAGCCATATCAAGAAGAAATATTTGAATTTGTATTTAATTATTTATATTTCAATTTCAGTTTCTAGAATGTATGAATTTTCAAATTTGCAGACTTTTATAGTTGATAAAAAGAAAAAAATATTAAATTAGGAAGGTGCCTAGCACCTTCATTCATTAATCGTCACCTACCATCCTTAAAAAGTTTCCATCTTTTTATTGACTTTGTATTATTGCAATCTCTATAAATATGACTGATATGTAATTCTTTGGATCAGTTGAATGAAATATTTGAGTGTGAACTTTCTCTTTTGTTGCTTGGTGCTTGGCGCTTCAAGTGTTGCATTTTCTTTAATGATATTTTCTTTGCTTTTATTTTATGTTATTCATTAATCCTTCATAAAACTTTCTCTTAAACTCTTCACCACTCTATCCATGTCCTAAGCTTCTTATAATATGAACAAACTAACAACTAAAGCCTCACAACCATTCCAAACACCTCTTCATAGTTAAAACCTAGTCTTCTTCCTTACCCCTAAACACCATTGTACCATCCAAACCCACTCGTATATTCTAGATCATAAGTGGACATCCTAAGTCAACCACCAATAATAATTTCTAGCCACTTACCCATTATTAAGCCACTTTCCAAAGTGATATTTCAAATTAGCCAAAATTGGCCTAACCCACCCATATACTCTAGATCATAAGTATCTTTTCAGATTTTTGAACAATAAATTTTCAAACTTTGATCGAGTCATCCAGAGCTCCAGTTTTAGTAAAATTACAGCCAAACTGACTAGTTCAATGAGACGGATTCAACAGTTCCAAAATCGATCCAATCTTGTCTAAATCAAGCCTTAGATTAAACCATTAAACCAGTTTTAACAAATTTTCAGGCATGTTTGGAAGGTTAAACCGATGTCAAATCTGGCGAGCTCTAAGTCGAATCGAGTGTCTCGACAAGACGAATTTAATGAACCCAAGATCACTCAATTCTGACATCGTTAAGGTACTCAAATGTTCATCAAACAGTATCCAATCGCGGGAGTCTCTCCGGGCTATCCAATCAGATTGTTTTAGATTCCTTAATTAATTTCAATCAGGGCTCTATAAATAGAGCCCTACCATCTCTTTAATAAGGCAGGGAGAGAGCTTGAAGCCTGAAGGAGATTGAAGCTTGGAGAAGTAGCTGAAGTTCAACATCACTCCTGCAACCGCCGGTCTCTTTCAACCACCGTAGCTCACCCACATCATCCGCCCTCTATCACCACTGGTCGCCTCCCATTCCTTGCGACAAGTTTGTTCGCGTACAGTCATTGTAACTCGAGGGATTGTATAACATTTTCCAGCCTATGGGACAAGAGGTTGTAACTGTAATCACCAAGTTATATTGGATCTCAACTGGACCAGACTCCATGGTTTTTTCCTTTACGTGGTTTTCCACATAAAAAGTTTTGATGTTTGCTAATTATTTTTTTATTCATCCTAGTGTGTGTTGAATCCTCATACAATGTTAAGGTGATAATCTGTTACTCTACCAACATGAATTATCTAGCACACATTATATATAAATAAATAAATAAATAAATAAATATATATATATATATATATATATATATATATATATATATATATATATATATATATATATATNATATATATATATATATATATATATATATATATATATATATATATATATATATATATATATATATATATATATATATCTGTGTGCGTGCGTGCGTGCGTGCTTGACTTTAAATTTGGAGGTGAATAGATGAAGATGAAGTGTGCAATCAGAACAGGGAAGATTAGCCTGTTCAAACTTCAGTAAATATAAGTTTAGGTTTATATTATAAATTTATTTAATGAATTTAATTAGGATTTTATAAATTAAAATAATGTAAATTTAATAGCTAATTAAAATTTTGTAATATAAATATTCATGTTTAGTCTTCCAATTCTAAAAGAGTTGGCGTCAAAACAATTTAATCAACATCGGGATGAGCACTTTTTTTATATTGTAACATTTTTTTTTTTGACTAAATGCATTTACTGTTACTGTTATATCATTGCGTACTTATGATTTATGGGTTTATTAATTTGTATTTATGTTGTAAGAATGACTTGTGTGTTCACCTTCGCTTAAATAATCATAGATATTGAATCTTGTACAAGTATATTGACTGTTATGCAAATGAAAATAAAATATTTATTATTAAGAAAATAATATTTTTTGTATGCTTGTATGTGCATGGTTGACTATAATGAAGGCACGTCATTATGGTGCTAATGGGGGAATATTAATGTACTCGTGCGTGTAAATTAAAAATGATATTGATATTAAAGTATCTTAATGGGTACATTTTTTTAGACGGTGCTCCTGTGAGAGCTATACAAATATAAAATCATATTGATATGTTATTGTTATATTAAGATTCGTTGATAATATCTCAAATTTTAATTTGATTTATTAAAAAATTATTTGACATGCATTTTGTTTTATTTATTTATTTTTTATTACTATAGTTTAGGAATATGAATATTCACTTATTTAACTCATTGTTATTTTAAAATAATTTTTCAGATTAATTAAGTGATAGAAGGGATAATGTTTATTGAAGATCTAGACAATCAGTAACAAGATAAATTTAATTATACTGCTTTAATTTATATATATCCTTTTTGACTTTTTTGTATGTGTTGTACCGTGTGGGTTGGGTGTCTACTTTTTAGGTCCACTCATACCACCTATCTGTATCTTTTCTCTTTAATATATTAGCCCTTGGGTTTTTTTCAAATATATATATGTATATGTGTGTGTGTGTGTGTGAAATATATTGAATTAAACGCGTATAACTTCAGATTTAGAAGGGAAAGATGAAGGTGAAGTGTGTGAGCACAAAGGAGGAAGATTGACCCATTCAAACTTCAGTGAGGAAAAGTTTAGGTTTATATTATAAATTTAATCAGTGAATTTAATTAGGATTTCATAAAGTAAATAATGAAAATTTATTACTTAAATAGTGTAAATTTAATAGTTAATTAAAATGATAACTAATTAAAATTTTGTAATATGAGCAATATTTAGGCTTCCAATTTTAGAAGTCCACGTCAGGACAAATCAAATAACAAATTAATCAACATCAAGATGAACACTCATATTCGTTTGATATTTTAATATTTTATTTCAAATGCATTTTTTGTTACTTTTATAGCACTGCATGGCGATAACTTATTGTTCTATTGAATTTCGATCATATTGTAGAAATGACCTATGTACTCAGATTCGTTTAAATTATCTTAGATATTAAAACTTGTACAAGTATTTTGCAAATGAGAATGAAATTTTTATTATTAAAGAAGTGATATTCTTATTGTATGCTTGTATGTGCATAATTTATTATGATGGAATCACCACTTTAAGGTACTAGTAGGGGAACACTAAGGTGATGGAATCACCACTTTAAGGTACTAGTAGGGGAACACTAAAGTACCCGTGCAGGTAAATGAAAAATAATATTGATATTGAAATATCTTAACAAATACATTTTCTTAGACGGTGCTCTTGTCACGGTTTTACAGATATAAAACGATATTGATATGTTATTGATATAATAAGATTCATTGATAATACATGAATGTTAATCTTATTTATTATACGTTTAATTGACATGTATTTTATTTTATTTTTTGTATTGTTGTAGTTTAGGAATATGAGTATTTATTGGCTTGTTTAGGTCATTGTTACTTTAAACTAGCGTTTTTGATTAATTAAGTGATTAAAAGATGAGCGATAGAATAACTATATTTATAAATGAAGTAGACAACTAGTAACAAGGTAAATTAGTTCCCATCATCCGATTGCCCATTTCCGTCCTGGTTAATTACAAGTCCCTGGTCGGGTCTTGACACAGACGACACCTACGAAAACATGTCATGACCAGGTAATTATTGTTATTATTATTATTATTATAATAACTTAATTATTATTAAAAATGATATTATTACCGTGTTACAAATGTAAAAATAATAGTTTAGGTGTTAGATATGTAATTTTATAAGAATTATGTGGTATATATGTAAATGCCCCTTATTTAAATCATACACTAATGTAGTACTCAGTCTAATAATATCATTTTTTTCTCTAAAATGTAGTAATATGATATAAGTTTCTGGAAAAACAATATAATATTTCAAGATTTTTTCCATCGTATTTTTTCTGTTTCTAGATTCAAATGGAGATGCTGTTCTCAAGTATTTTTGCACTTTCAATCTCTTCTTTCATACAAAGATGCCAAAAATTAAAAAAATGAGTTCAAATGGAACTTTTTCAACCATTATAGAGTTTGGAATTGAATACACAATCTAGAGCCTACAGGCAGATATTTACTGCACCAAATATAAAGAGCTTTCCCTGATATTTGATGCACTGAGCTTTCCACGATTAGAAGTGCATTATTTGGTAAAAACGGAAAAATCAAACCAAACCGAAGAAATTTGGTTGCGTCAATTTGGTTTCAAAAATGCATTTTGTTTATTGATTCTTAAAACTTTAATATTCGGCTTTTAATTGAACTCACCAAAAACAAAAAATAAAAAATTAAATGAATAATTCATAAAATTAAATTGATATGATATATGTAAGATATGTAATTTTTTATGTTTGTTCGTAACCCAATTCCAACTAACAATTAAATTTCGATTTGTCCACAAGTGAACTGTTTAAACCAAATTTATTTAGGTCCAGCCATTTTGATTTTATCAAATTTTTTATTGGTTTCATTTTATGAATTTCAGTTTTCAATTACTAGGGCTGTCAAAACGGCTCGTTGTTCGCGAACAGCTCGTGTTCGGCTCGTTAATTTCGTTCGATAAGTTAACGAGCCGAACACGAACTAAGATGTGTTCGTTCGTG
>NEWO01000456.1:293616-333007 GCA_003013225.1 Phalaenopsis aphrodite | reverse complement strand
TCATTTAATTTGGATTATTATTTAAGTTCTTATGAATTATTGTGTCTTTTAGTGTTTTTATTTTTCTTTTGAAATTGTACTAATTAATTTATTTTAATTTCAGGTCTAAATTGTTCCTCTTGATTATCTGATTATGTGGTATTTTTCTTTGCATTTTTATTTTATTTTATTTCAATTTTTGATGATTTTTATAAGTCTTGTTAAGAAAGGCAAAGTCGTACCAAAAAAGACTTGGGCAAATTGTATAAAAAGTGATCTTAATCTATAATAATTAAATAAAAAGACACTCAAGAGGATAAAATGAAGAAAAAAAGATTCATTTAGCCAACCCCACTTAGGGTCTATTTGGGGCAGTTATGGTTGTTTGAAGCAGCAGTTGTGTAGCTGCTAAAGAAGAAGTTGTGGCTCAAAAAGCTGCGGCGGCTATTAAAAATAAATAAAAAAGTCAGACCGCAACTTTGTAGCAGCAACTACAGGGAGCCAGTTTCTGTGTGTTTTATGTCAATTTAAATCCTCGATACAATGTCAAAAATTTGACTCATCCTAAAATTACGCAATAATTTAGCTTTCAAAATATGATAAAAAACTTGACCCAATTTATATTTAGCAGTTAAAATCAAATTGTTATAATATATATAAAATTGTTCACACGCTAGAGGTTCTACGCAAGTGCACACGTGTTGCTTCAAGTAATATAAGACTTTCTTCAAAACCCCAGTATCAATCCCATAGAGAAGCAATGTAGGAAAACCCTTAGGCTAATTCTAGTTCACTACTATCAGTCCTTAGTTTGGACGGTCGATTTAAGTGGTTTTTCTAACAAGTACTCCTAAATGTAAATCTTATGTTTAAAACAGCCAACAACTACTCCTAAATGAAAATATTAAATTTAAAGATAACCCTCTCTGGATGAATTGGTTTGAAGAATTTTGAAATGTTAAAATTTACTATTTTTATGTAGTGAATTAGATAATGTATAGGAATGAGATACATTAAATATTGTATGTGTCAAATATGAGCAATCTTATTCTTTACCCTTTGAGAGTCCATAAACAACATTGACTAATCCAGAGTTTAGTCCATAAATTCGTAGTTAAGTTGAGAGGATATTGGTTGCTACTCCAGAGCTCCCACTTCTCCCTTGCCTGAGAGCTAACAATCTCACTTTAGTTTTCAAGCAACTGAACTAAATTGATGATTTTAATTTGTCATCCTAAAATCTCCAATTCAGCGCCGATCAAAGTATATTTCTCTATTTATTTACACTCAACACCATGGACTACATTCTCGTCCATGAACTTGAATGTGATTCTTATCTTGTTGTAGAAAGCATGATCCTTTCGGATCTTATGTTAAATTTTAACATTACAACAGACATAAATTGCAATGTAAATGAAGTTCAAGTAAAAATCATCACATTTATAATTAAATTGCAAACTAACATGCATTCCCAAAATCCTACACATAAATCTTACTCATTGAAAAAGAAAAGCAAAATGAAAACAAATGCATAATCTTCTCATGCCACTATTTCCAAATAAGAAGAAAGAGTAAGAAAAATTACTCACAAAGCACGAAGAAAACACAACAGAAAACTTCATTACATCAAATCAAATCCACTAGATAAGTGTTTACAAAATCATAAGATAATGAAGAACACAATACTTAGTTTTTTCCCCTTGAATGAAAGATGAAAATCTCTCCCGCTAATCCATGCAATGCTAGTACAATTCCTTACAGATTCTCTCAAAATCCCCTCTCTAATCTCTCCAGAAAAAGAAGAAATCTATATTTCTACTCTTACTATAAGATCCCTAACCATTCCTCTTGATTTCCCCTTATACACACGTCTACATATCATCCATGAGAGACACCAACCCCTCTATTTTAAAGAGATACAAAATTCCTCATTCTCCCTAAAAGAGACATCTTTTCATTCCAAGAGGCAAATCTCTTCATCTAAGACATATCTCTTCATTCAAGAGCCTTTAGTTGAACCATTCCATTGAATGTTTAATTCACTTATAGCCTTCTGGACATCTCAAAATAGTCAAAAACTGCCAAAAATACATCAAAACCCGTCGTTAGAGCCTCCGACGCCGTTTTCTGGCACAAGTTCTCTGGATTTGAGTTCTTCTGACGCCTCTGGCTCTTGTTTTCTGGATTATGGCGCCTCTGGCACCACCGTGCAACAGCTCCAGCATTTTGCTATGTTCCGCCTTGTTTCAGTTGTGTTTCGCTTCTAACTACCTACAAGATAAGCATGAAAATAATTTTTCTTTAAAGTATAATTTCATTCAAAAACATGTGTGAGTGTATAGGAGATTAAACATAAAAAGACATATTGAAATGTGACATATCAGAATTTTCTTTTTTGCTCGTTTTTACTCCAAATTTCATCATTTTTGCTTTCTTTTCTCCAAAATTTCATTTCTTGTACCTGAATCCAAAAATATATAAAATACCTTCCTTCAAAGTATAATATTACTAAAAAAGTGCTTAAAATGAACATTAAATGTACTCTAAAAATAGGTAATTTTTAGGTGCATCACCAAGTCTGGTTGGAAAACACAGTTTTCAGTTGCAGCTTTTTAAGAACGAAAAAAAACACGATTTTACCAAATTGGAAAAACAGCGGTGTGACACTGCATCGCTGCCCCAAACTCACCCTTAGTGGGATAAAGGCTTGTAGTTGTTATGGTTTTTTAATTTATTTAAATAATTTTAAAGGAAAAATCCGGCTCACTCATCACCTCAGCTTTGTAAGTTTGCCTCCTTTCCACGTGCTAAGCTCCGAGCACCTCACTTAAGCACATATCATCTTCTAATTCATCGTCTAATGATTGACAATGAATATGCTTAGGATCTAATGCACACTAAGGCTTTTCACGGTTGGTTCCGTTTCATCTCTTCCATCCATTACAAATAGAAAGCAATTGATGAAATTTGTTCATCGCCCCAAATGGGATGGTTAATTGATGTTTTCCACGCAAATTTGTTTAGTCTGCATAATTGAGCCTACATTTGTACGCTCCTTCTCAGTCAGAAGAATCTCTAAGTCCTTAACGTTCAATCATATGATCAAAATCTAGTGTAACAATAGTTTCATTCATAGACAACCACTATCAAGAGCCTTAAAGCTAATTTTCGAGTTATACCTCTGTACCAATAATGATCCTCTTGTTTGATTGCTTTGGAACGATTGTTTGGACTCCGTTAAGATTCCTCTTGATTCAATTTGAAGCTCCATAAGCTCTGTCTAAGACTTTGATCGAATCGTGGTTCAGTTTGGTCTAATAGTGGGTTCAGGAGTTTTATTCAATGGGGAAATGATGGAGTGCAATGCAAAAAAGCTTAATGAAGCTTTGGTTGGGAGAATTAGGGTGTGGTTTGGTGGAATCGAAAAGATCGTAGTTTTGGCTATGAAATTGGTGGAGGAAATGGTGTTAAAATGGCTTGGGATTGGCACCGGAGATGGCTAAGGACTTAGAGAATAGAATGGGACTGGTTTGAGGCTGAATTTTAGCAAGCTATGAGTTTCAACAACTTGGAATGGAGAGCTAATGTGGCATGGTCAAAATCTTGCCTCTAATGAGGGGGAGCTATGTGGATTGTCACTTTTGATGTGCCTATAATGGAGGAGTGCTACTTGTGCTTAAAGGTTTGGGTAGCTTCCAATGGAAGGAATAAGTTTTCTTGGATTGAGCTGAAGTGAACTTTGAGTGAGCTTAAGCTGGTGAGCCAATGTGAGTGTGCCATGTGGAGAGGGTGCCAAGTGGAGAGGCTCGAGTATGCTTGAATTGGCTATGAAAGTATTTTCTTGAGCTTGGCTTGGATTTGGCTTGGATGTGGTGAGCCTTGAGCTATGCTTAAGTGAACTTGTGTGAAGGTGGCTTGGTTTGGGCTGTATGGTTTATGGTAGTTGAAATGCATTTTGATCTAAGTATCTAAGGTCAAAGGGTAGCTTAAATGCATTTTTAAGTATATAGGAACTCAACCTAACCTTAATCAACTCAACAAAAATGTCAAGAATTAAAATCAAGTGCATAAAACTAAAAGGAGTGAAGGTTTGGTTTGAAATTCTTCTTTTAGGTTTCAACTATTTATTAGTTCCTTAGGGAAGCCTCTAATAAAACTTAAGGCTAGATTTTATGTTCTAAGGGAGAGAAAGAGAAAGATAAACTTCATCAAAAATGAGGTGACCAAATAGACTTCATTAGGTGTGGTGTGATAAATATGAAAACCTCAGGTATTGGTGTTGACCTAATCAATCAACAAGATCCGAAGGAGTTCAAGTAATAGTCCTTGAAATGAATTGAAAGCTGAAATTGAATAAATTGAATTTGAATTTTGAAATTAAGATTTAAATTTTAATTTTAAAATTTTGAAATTTTGAATTTGTATAGAATCATGTTGTTATTTGGTTCTTGAATGTGAGCATGTTTTAGATTAGGTTTGAACAAAGTATATGCAAGCTCTATCGATTGTTTAATGGCTAATATTATGCAAAATTTAGGTTTAATTTATTTTGAGTATGATTTGAAGGCACATAGTGATTTTATTATATTTATTTATTTATTGTGTAGGATTTTGATTTGTTTAGTGATTGGTTTGAAGGTTTGAATTTGATTCCAAATTTTATTGGAGTTTGAGTGTTATTGGTGACTAAATTTGAATAAAGTTGGTATTATTTGTGTGAGATTTGAACTAAATTTAAGATTGGTTTTGTAAAAGTTTGGAATTGATTTGTAAATTGGTTTTGATGTAAAATTATGATTTGGTTGGATAAGTTTTATGTAGATTTAAAATTAATTTTAATTAGATTTTGTTTTTTGGTTTTGATTAAGTTTGAAGTTTATATTGAATTTATGNCAATGGAAGGAATAAGTTTTCTTGGATTGAGCTTAAGTGAACTTTGAGTGAGCTTAAGCTGGTGAGCCAATGTGAGTGTGTCATGTGGAGAGGACGCCAAGTGGAAGGGCTCGGGTATGCTTGATTGGGCTATGAAAGTATTCTCTTTAGCTTGGCCTGGATTTGGCTTGGTTAGGCTTGAATGTGGTGAGCTACCATAAACCAAGCCACCTTCACACAATTTCACTTAAATTGTGTTTATGCTTAAGTTTATAAACATATACTAGTGATTAAATCATGTTTTATATGATTTAACATTTCATTAATTTTGAATTTTATGTTTAAATGTGATTTAAACAGATTAGATTTTTATTTTATTGGTTTGATATTATGTTTGATTATCTTTTCATGTCTTTTAGGTTTAGCTTAAACATAGTTCAAAGTAAAATATCAATTGTGGTTACGTTAAACTAAATAAAAGAGCTAGAAAAGAGATCAAGATTGTTCAGGTAGGTTCAATATAGTTTTTCCTAAGTTGACTAAATCGAAGGGTAGGCTTAACCAACCTAGTTCATAGGGCAAGCCAAGGGTTTCAAATGTATTTTAAGTCATGAGGAAAGGCTTTAAGCTCAATAGAATACCTTAAATCATATTAAAGACTTATGGGGTACTCAACCTCTATATTTTCGATACCCTAACCAAAGTCAACTTAACATCAAAAGTATGTGTTAAAGATGAAGTCATGTGTATTTTAAACAAAAGAGAGGTAAATATTTAGATTTAATTCTAATTTGGGTTCCAAACATCAACTGATTCTCTTAGATAGTCTTTAAGGAATTCATAATGCAAGATCTTCAGATCTAAATAAGATTTGGAAAAAAAAGAGGATATAGTCCACAAAAAAATGAGGTTAATAGGGATAACATATATAAAGCATATTTTGGCTTCACGGGTAAAATTTATTAAAGACTCGAATTTATGAGGCTATCTCATTGTATACGAACAAACAAAGGACTCCTAAAATTAAGCATCATTATAAGAACACTAAGAGAAGTAAAATTATGAATTCGTGCTTAACATGGGATAAGCTAAGCTAAAATAGATAAAATAATATACATTATTAGTTAGGTCATTAGAATTTGTATTAAATTTAAGACTTGTCTAGTATGATGTGCAGTTTAAGAATTAACCATGCAAAAGATACAAAATTTGTGATTTCATGAATTTAAAGAGGTTCGAAGAGGCAAAAGATTGATTATTGGGTTGAATGGCCTAAGTAAGTGATTACCTTCCTTATAAGCTTCTTTGATGAAAACTTTTGGAAAGGGTGAATGATAAAATCAAATTCTAAATAAAAAATGAAAGTTGTAAGAAAGGAGTTGAACCTGAATATATGTGATGTCGTTTAATATAATAGGTAATTTTTTTCATAAGATCTATAATAAAGCATGCTCATATGGGAGCACACTTAAGAAGTGACACCTCTCAGGAAGCTACATTAGGAAGGGTAAAATTGTGAGGTTTAACCATATGAACTAAACTAAAGAACGTAATGCCACACATAAGGTAGTTTAGGTCCTTGCAAAAATGAACTTTTTTAAGGATATATATACATAGGTTCTATGAAATGTAGTAAGATGTCTCGTTGTCATATGTTTTGCATTTGGTCACCATTATGGAGGGGTGTTAATAAGACTTATAACCACAAGAACATCTTATATGATGGTAATTAATAAATTTATATAGAGTTAAAGTTGATGATCCATGTTAGTTAATGTTAGGTGATGGGCAATGGTAGAAGATAATGAAGCTAATCAAGATGGAATGAGTAGCTTTAGGAAATTGGTTGATCCCAAGCAATTAAAGGGATTATAGTGATTTTTCTTTTGAGCAAAGACTGAGTCATGACCCAAAAAATTGGTGAAGGTGCCCAATAAGTAGAAAACCAATGATGATCAACTAGTGCTTCTAGAAATTGATTACAACTTTAAGATTTTCTAATTTCTAATTTCTATAGTATGAGAATTTTTTTTCCAAAATCTATCATAAATGTATAAGAAAATGATTTATTTATTCATTTCACTAAGAGCATCTAGTCTTTTTTTTTTAATCAAAACACACCCAATCAAAGCCCATTTTGAAAGATTCAATTTATTCTCTTTTATGAAAAAATTGATTGGATGATCCTGCCATTGAGAGAGCTAGAGGGATTTGCCCATTCTAGGACAAGGGGGGCTCAAGCTACTGGCTAGGACTTGACCAAGATAGTCTATTGATGCTTGTCCTTGGCAAAATTTCCAATAAATGTAAAATGACACCATTTTAATTTTTTGACAGCATAAATGCAATGGAGTTAATGGATCCAAATTTGAATAGTTGGACTGTTCATAATAATTCATATAATATTGTATATCAAATTTAGAGGTATTAAAAAATGATGAACAAATACAACACTATGTAAAATATTTCTTTATAAGTGCAATCTATCATTAAAATATTTCATAAATTGAAGACATATAAGAGTCACAATAATTGCAATAAAAACATTGAAACTTCACTTGAACTGTCAAAAAATATAGCAAAAAAGGCAACAATTTATGAGGCGAAAGAGTCGATTCTTTTTTTTTCGAGTTATTCAACCGAGCAAATAACGTGAAAATTGTTAATTTGTAAACGTGAAAGAAACCCTAAAAGCTCCAACTCGACGCAACAAATTGTGCAAATTCACATTCATTTCTAAACTATTGAACTGCAAGCGAAGATTAATCATAGAGTGTGCATGCGGATGAGCGCGTCAAAAATCATTGCTTTTCATTTACCTGTTAATAAGAAGGAATAAGAGGAAACTACATTATAATATTGCTTAGATCTAATAATCAATGATATGTAAGGCTATTTCAAACCTTTACTACCGATTCTTTTTTTTTTTTGGTTTTAGAGAACAAGTGAAACTCACTTTTGACCAAGTTATTAGTAAATGAAATGTACAAGCTATTTTATCTATAAAATCAATCAATACTATATGAACAGTTATAATTTATCACAGCCAAAATTTACAAGCATTTTATATGTAATTATAATTTGATTCATAATACTAATTATTACTTAAGATACCAATATTTTGATTACTCTTAAATTAGTACTTGTCTGTGAAAATTAGTTAGTGCTTATCCATATTAACTTTATTTGATATCATTTTGTAACTTTTAAATCGCATTAAAAAGCATGTTATTATTTATTTTTAGTAATTTTAAAAATAATTATTACTATCAACTTTTGTTGGGAAAAAAATTATGTCTGAACTCCGAACATAACTCTAAATGCAGACTCCAATAATATGTCTCACATGTGCTACATCGCAGAGGTTATTTCTGGATTATTGAAATGGATGGACACTATTTCGAGGTTATTTTGGAGTTAGTGAAGAAAAACTCACTTCAATAACCCCAAAAGAATCTTTGTAGTTCTACTTCAATAACCCCAAAATAACACAGCAGAAGTTATTTTTGGATTATTTCAGGCTTATTGAAGTGGAATAAATGAATTTCTCTTCAATAATCCCGAAATAGATCAGAAATAACCACGGAATAACCTCCACAATATTATTTTGAGGAAGTTATTTCAATGTTATTGAAGTGGAACCACCACGAAAGTTATTTCGAAGTTATTGCGGAGTCGCGGTTCCACTTTAATATTTTTTTAGTTGAGTCTCATGTACAGTATATTACTGGGGGTCCGCGCATAGATCTAAGACCGGAGTCCTCAAAAATAAAATTTTCTAACTTTTGCCGCCACCAGTCGTCACCTTGCCTGCCGCCATTCCTCACCAGCATTTGTCACCACCATACCAAAATCAATTTTATCTGATATAATAGAAGAAATAACTAAAAATAATTTAAAAAAAATGCTGGGAAATAAAAAAAAAAAAAAGCAAGTTATAACAGCATTTATTCGATAAACAAACCATTTCCTGCTATGATCTTCGACGGCATATAGGATGATTTTTTCAGAACATGTCCATAGCGCTGGGGCCCATTTTCTCCAGATCGTCTTGCGATAGAAGGGTCTTCTTGCCGCCACCACCTGCCTTGTCATAAGGCTGCGCCATTCTCCTCAAGAACTGATCATCCGGATGAAAGAAATATAATTAGTACACATGACCTAAACTTCCCAAATAACTTCAGAAGTATATTATATAAATAATTTAAGCTAAATCATGTTTTTTTTTTTTAATTTTGATTTTAAGCTTCATCATAACTTAATAGTAACATAAAACTAGTTTCTATTGATTTGTGGTCTTTTTGTTGCAGCAAAGAAGTTTATCCTTGAAATCTTATTAGTCATTTGAAAAGAATTTATGCTCTTATGGAAGGTATATTCAGGTCAATTGGCTCTTTATTCATTGAGGAGGCAATAAATGTGTGGATTGGGCGGCAAAGCAAGGTTTGAAGCCTCAAAGACTGGTTTTTCTAATGTGCTGCGTTCGGTCCTTGCTTGTTTGGTTAGGGGTGACATGCTTGATACTCCTTTTATTCTCGTGGTTTAGTATCTTTTTCTTTTTTATTTTCTTATGTGGGTTGTTTATGGCTTCAAGTACTATATATATTTTTTTTGGTTGTTGAGTGAGTTCTGTCAGTTTTTCTTTCTTTGGGATTCAGAGGTACTTTTGGTCACTCCCTTGTAAACTTTTTTTTTTAAATGAAATAAAATTAGAGACGTATAATGCTCTTTATTAAAAAAAACCTTAAAAAATACCACTATTACTATTAAAAAAAGTGAAAAAACACCTTTTCATGCAAAGGAAAGGTGGTATATATGTAAATACATGAGCATTAAGTGGTATTTATGTAAAACTCCCAGCAGTAAACGAAGAGAAAGACTCACCTCACGTGCGATGTGCAGAGCCATGTCTGTGCTGAGGTTGAGGTGTGCATCACGCAGATGTGACAAAATCCAACTCGGTAATTTTGAACGCTTGTCATGCCGGCTATATCTGCAAATGAAAACATAACTATTATTAGTAAACCAATGAGCAGATTAAAAACGAGGCATATATTGACAGACTCTCATGACTGATTTGTAAAGCATAGCGTAGGGTTTTTAAATGGGGACGGTGAAACCACGCAATGATTAAATATTATTATTGAATTTAAATAAAAAAATATAATCATAAATAGAAATAGAAAAACATAACAACCAGAAACAAACACGATAATAATTCCAACTAGGGTTGGATCTAAGAGTGGTGGTGGAAATGGTCTGCAAGGGCTTGAAAGGTGACGGGGTGGTGGACGAGGCAGTTGGCAAGCAAAAAACAACAAGGCAGTGGTTTCCAATAATATGGGTTGCAAGCAAACAACAGAAGTCGATGCGATGCAGATGACTGCCCAGAGCGGCGACAATAAAGATGTGGCCAGTCCAGAGAAGCAGCTATAAGGGGCATCGGGGTTGGGGTGATGGCAGCAAAAGGGCACGAAGCAGTGGAGATTCTGGAAGATAGCAGCAAGTGAGAAGGGGTATGGGCGCCGGTTTTGGAGGGGACAACAATGTGGAAGGAGGGAAACAATGGCTGGATATGCCAGAAAAGGCAGGAACAACAACTCCTGTTCTAGATGGCGACAACAAGTAAAGAAGTGGATGGTAACAGTTGGAAGGCAGGTGCAGGAAGAAACAAAAAAGAGCTGTTTTGATTGCTGCAACAGAGAAGGATGACGGGAAGCGACGAGCAATGTGGGAAGGATGTGAAAGGGTTGGGAGTACATAATCACCACCAAGAAAGTGGGATGTCGCCGGAGTATCACTCGAACTCTTGGATACAATCCTAGAAGAGAAAACAAAGAAGCAAACAGTTGTCCCGAACGAACACACAACAGTACTAACCCAAGACTCTCACGAAAGAATATTTATAATAATACGATAATTGGGGGCCGACCGTCAATCCAAAGGAAAAAACCTAAACTGATTTGGTCCAAGAAAGAAGTTGGGATGCCTACTTTTCATGTTGGATGTTCAGCACAGTACCCCTTCGCATCAATTTGCCGGGTGGGGGAGTTTCAACCTCATTCGTTGAAGTTTTTGTCTTCTCGTAATATAGAGTCAGGTCAGCAACGTTGAAGGTAGTGAATATGTTACAAACTTCCAGTAAGTTAATCAGGTAGACATTATCATTCCAAAGCACATCCTGTTTTTGTACAAACAGAGCTGGAACTGTACACAAATGAATCTTCTCGCCAACCAAGTCTCGGGTCATTGAATTTGTAATTTGTTTCTCTTACTCGTATTCGGCTGAGTGTATCTAATTAACACAATTTTGTGAGAAGGATTCAACTCTAGAATGAAATCTAGAGCAAACTAAGCACTCTCGATGGCAACAAATTTGTTTCTAATTTGAAGAATATCGCTCTTCATATGTGTTATCCATCCTCGTAGGGATCAAACCCGAGTCAAAGAGGTCGTACGGAATCATAATTTTTCCTCTTCAATTTCCTAAGTCTTGGTACAAGATAAATAGAAGGGAAAAACCACCACATTGGAAAGGCTACAAAATCCTCATACTAGAAAAAGGAAATAAGAATTACCAATAATACATTATTCTAAAAGTAAACCTATTAAAAATAGAAAATAATAAAAATAGAAAATATCAAAATAAAAATTCCTAAAATTCCTAACACCCCACCCCACCCCACCCCACCCCACTTCAAGTTGGAGCATAAATATCTATCATGCCCAATTTGCTTACAAGGAAATCAAAACTAGACTTGAAAAGTTCGTTGGTGAAGATATCTGCTATTTGTTGTGATGTCGGAGTGAAAGGCATACGAATAGCTCCATAATCAAGCTTTTCTTTTATGAAGTGTATCAATCTCCACATGTTTTGTGCAATCATGTTGCACTGGATTTTCTACAGTTCCGATGTCAGCTTTATTGGCACAACACAACTTCGGTGGCATGTTTATCAAAATTTGCAGCTCTTCAAGTATTCTTTTTAGCCATAACATCACACATATTCCATTAGCCATAGTTTGATATTTTGCCTCAACACTACTCCTTGCCACAACATTTTGTTTCTTACTTCTTCATGTAACCAAAATTTCCTGGACATGAGTACAATATTAGAAAGTCGATATCCTATTAACAACTAAGTACACCCAATCTACATAAGTGTATGCCTCTATAAGACGTTGTGGGGTCTTTTGAAAGAGTAAGTCATTGTCTAGATGAATGCATAAATTGGTTTATCAAATTTATAGCAAATGCGATATATAGCCATGTATGCTATAAGTATATTAACTTTCACACCAACTTCTAATATCGAGTTGTATTCACTAGGCCACCTTCCTTCCCATCTCTTAATTTCTGGTTGGGATCAATTAATGTGTTTGTAGACCTATGATATGTCCTGTAAAATGCTCAATTTCCTTTACATTTAACACTTGTTTTTTATGACATTATACTTAAAAAAAAAAAAGTATTTTTGTGTTTTTCTTGCAGGTATAACAGGTAGGAGAATTAGAGCTGAAATGGAGCGAAATTGAGGCAAAATGGAGCACTTGGGGAACAACAATGTTTCAGCACACTGGCGCCTAGGCGCCAGACTTGGGCACAAAGGCGCTCCACCCTGGGCCCTTGACACCAACTTAGCGGCACCTATGAGCCAGTATTCTCAGAGCAAACTGAGCCATTGGTGCCTAAGTGAGGGGCCTAGGCACCAGAACTACTCGGGGCAGTTTCTGCAATTAGTTTGACACAAATTTGGGAGTTAAGAGGCTACGGATGTAGTTCAACAAAGCCCCCCTAATCATTGAGAAGACTTGGAGGAAGCCAAGGAGGGAGGGAGACGAGGGTTTAGAATTACGTTTTACTTTTTCTTCATTTTCTTATAGAGAGTGGAGAGGGATTTGAGAAAATTTTGTAAGGGAATACATTCAGCAGTGCAGGGAGCATTTGGAGATCACTTGGGGAGGAGTTTTGACCTCTTTTCTTATAGAGAAAGTTAAATGTTACATTCTATATTGTCTTGTACTATTTATAAACTCATTTTCTATGGATTTGCTTTATTATAAGATGAATTGTTGTATTTTTCATGCACTGTGAGTAGTTCCTTTATACCTTTGTCTTGTAATGAATTAATGATGTGCAGAATATTAGGATGCTTTTAGAATAGGTTTTTATTCATTATAGTGATGGTTTTCCTTTGTGTTTAGTTTACTTATCATTCTGGCCAAATGATATATTAAAATTTGTTGTGAACCCATAAATACTCGGGAGAGCTATGACATGAACAACTAAGAAGAATCACATTACACTAGTGGGTGAAAGAAAAGTAGTCCATAGGACAATGCAAAAAGATAGAAAAATATCCTTTGATGGATTTAAATTGGGGGTTCTAGGGTGACAATATCAAATGGTACCAATATTGTAGTTCTTTTTCATATTTTCTCTTTGTTAGTTATAAAATTATGAACATCATTGGATGACACTGCAAAAAATCTAAATCATCTTCAATATCTAAGAAAGTCGACTCAATTTCTCATGATATAATATAGCTTGGATTTTCAGGTTGAACAATCAAGATTAGGGAGATATTATTTTGTGCCTTCGGTTTGAAAAAAAAAATTGAAAAATAAAAATCGAATGTTTGTTTTGTCCCCCTATTCAAAGATGAGTTGTAAAAAAAGATTGTAATTCAAAAAAGATGACATCCATAGTAACAATTGTTTATTTAAAAATTCGATCAAAATATTTATACCCCTTTTGTGTAAGAGTATAGCCAATAAACACACATTTTTTAGTTCACGAATCAAGTTATCCTTGATTATGACTATGAATATGAACAAATGTAGTACACCCAAATACCTTTAAAAATAAGAAAGACCGGTCAATTGATAGGGTAAATTTTATGAAAAACATAAAAATGAGTTTCAAATTTTAAAATATTATTGGATATTATATGAATGAGGGATGTAGCAATAAGAATGGCTTCACCCTAAAGATATTTTGGCACGTGATTTGTAAGTATCAATATCCCGAGCTAGAACGTGAAGGCTTAACAGTGATGTGAGTTTGACCGTTCTTATTCCGACAATTTTTGAGAAAACCATACACAATTTTGTCATTTTTTATTTCTTGCACGAGGTTTATAGGATAAGAATAATTTGAACAACCAATCATAATCAGTTGTGCCAGAATCATTTATCCAATGATGAACAAAATTAGGAATAGCACCTAACAATACAGTGACTAAAGAGTGAACCTTATGTACTGAAGAGCAAAATGGAATCAATGACAATTTTAGAGATTGAAACAACTTGGGCAAGTGCTCTACTTACTCCTTCGTGAAAGTGATTGCATCCAAGTTTGCAAAATGCTCTTTAATTACCAACAGATGCTTGATAAACTCGAATTTCTCGTTTGGATTTTGATTTTCAATTTAGAAGTTTACCATGAAGTTTCTAGCATGATTGTGTATCATGATGTCGTACCATGAAGCTTCTAACATATCTCCTTTGTATGCCAAAAACATAGAAGTCAGCGAGTAGAACCAATCTATGCTCACAATATCTCCGACAAAGTTCATCTCTCGATCCGCGATTCCAATGGTGCCAAGGTTGAGAAAAAACTTGCTGAGAAGAAATTCACCGTCAAGAAACCGTTAGGGCAGGAGGAAGCACTGGAGAAAACCGAAAAAGGACTTGCTAGAGAGAAATAGAGGGCCGAAAAAGCAACTTACAACTTTGAATGAGAGCAGCTCAGCCAAGAGAGAAACATGTAGCTAAGAAAACCCGACAAAGAAGAATTGAATGTCGTGCATTTTTCTAGTATGAGCAGTGGCTATAAGCAAAAGTTTACGAGCGGGCTACGAAAAAGCGACTTACAACTTTGCACACGTCCTCACGATTGCATCTTTGGAAGCTTCGAGTTATGTGATTAGTGATCGCGTCTTCGAGAGCTCCAGGTTACGCACCTTACAATCGCATCTTCAAACGCTTCAGGTACACCTGAATGCAGGCGTTCTCACATTGTTGAAGCAGGTAAAAACAAAACTTCGGTTGCCAGTGGGTAGAAAGTTGAAGCTTTGAAGAATGTCGCCGTCGTCTCTAGTATGTGAACCCTAGCTCCGATACCATGTAGTTTTTTGGAGCAGAAATTAATAATTTTTCCTCTTCTATATTTTAAGACTTGATTAACAGATGAAAAGCAGGTGAAGCCCACCACATTAGCAAAGCCACAAAATTCTCATCTTAAGAAAATGAAATAGGAATGACCAACAATAGATATATCTAAAAGTAATGCTACCAATAATAGAAGATATCAAAAACAGAAATTCCTAAAATTCTAACAATCAATTCCCAAATCCATCGCAACCAGGAAGTGTTTCAAATGCCACATATTTGGATATACTGAATCAAAATGCACAACCAAGAGAATGAAGGCTTTTGTTGCTCAGAGAGCAATTGAAGAAATAAACAGTGATTTAGGAAAAGATGTAGAACTCAAAACAAATTCTAAACTTTTAGCAGATGAGGAAGAGACAGCAGCAATTCCAGCTGACCTCATGAGAGCGACTCCTACTGAATTAACAATAGTTGTTCTAAAAAATAGTGTGAAGAGTCGATACTTGAAAAGGGATAACCACTATTGACAGAATTGTCGATATCTTGACAGACAGTTCCCTAGTGGGTGGTTACCACTGAAAGTGGTCCAACATGTCATAAATGAGAAGCTTGTGAGCTACTTTTGGAAGGTTATATGAAGTTATGTGGCGATTAAAATCAGTTCAAAAGTATACCCACAGACAAATGATCAAACACGAGGGATGAACCATAGTGTTAGAAATTGCAATACGATCTTCGAAGGAAAGAACATCCTATAGTGAGATCCAGTTCCTTCCAGAGAAAAAGAGGCTTCTCCTGAGCGGTTTCCACTGAAAGTAAGAAAGCATGCCACAAATTTCATTCCAGAGTTAGTTATTCCAAACGAATTTGTTTTTCGGATGCGCTTTGTGAAGTACGAGAGGAAGAGGCAAATTACAGATCTAAGGCCTCGAGAATTACTTTATGAAAACCTACGAAGATATTTATCTCCAACTCAGATTGTACGCAAGGAGGACAATAATTTATTATATCAAGATGTGTTTCGAAATGGCAACTCCTATAGGACTGACTTAAAAAGAAACTATGACATTTATGATACAATCAATTGGGTCAACCTAACACCATATCAATAGAAGTCAAAAGTTTTAACAGATAAGGTTAAACTCCCCTAACAACGAGAAATTGATGTGGGGCGTCCAAAGCCTCACACGAGGTCACGTCTTGCATGCAAGTTCACATGTAGCACATGGGTTTTTCCAGCAATCAAAGACTGAGAACGACATTCCAAGTTGTACGAGTGAGACAACCAGACCAATGCTATTGATAATTTCTTTCCAAATTTTAGCAACTTTACTTATATCCTTCATTTTTTCTAGTCATTGTATTAAAGTTTTAAGGAAGTTTTTCAGGCTCTGTTTGGGGCAGCTGCAACTTCTCAGCTTTTCAGCTGCAACTGCACTGCCCCAGGAAGCTGCTACGGGGAAGCTGACGAGTTGTTTATTGCAGCTGTCTGAAATCAGTTGTGGGTCAGCTGTTTCGAGAGAAATTACCATCATACCCCCTGTGTTGTAATGATGTTTGTAACAGAATATAAAATAATTTTTTTATTAAATAAATTATATTTTAAACAATAATTTATCATTAATTAATAATTATCTATTTTTATCACATAATTTAAAACTTAAAAATATGCTTATAAATAAATTAATTAATCATTAAATAATAATATATAAATTTATCTAATTATTATTAGTTTAAAAACATATTAAAAATACATGAAATAATCATTAATTATTAATCAATTAAATTAATAAAATTAAAATAAATTAAAATCATATATTTCGTCGTTTACATCGGTGGGATCTTCATCGTTTACATCGGTGGGATCTTCATCGTTTACATCGGTGGGATCAGAAGATTAGGGCTTTAAATTCCGTCGCTTGAGAGTGTCTTTGTCGGTTTCTTTTTGAATCCGCGTTCAACGATGGGTTCGAAGGAGGATCGCAGCTTGCGCATAGGAGGATCGAGCAGGGAGGGGCTTCGAAATCAAGGAAGGGGCTTCGGTTGTCACGTCAGGGAGGATCATAGCTTGAGCATAGGAGGATCGAGCAGGAAGGGGCTTCGAAGGCAAGGAAGGAGTGCTCGTTACTTTTCCCGAAGGCAGAAGAGGCAGGGGTATTATAGGGCGTTCCCCACGAACGCGGGAAGCGAAAGCTGGGCCGCCAGGTCAATCCTGCGACCGGCTTTCCACCCGCTTTGGCTTTCTTCGGCCGCGAAGTTGGGAGCCAAACGGGAAAAGTTTGCGGCATGGGGCCGCGCCACGCGAACAAAGCGGTCCTAAACGGAGCCTGAGTGTTGTATCGAGATAGTCCTTCACAGCATCTCTTTTTCCCTTTGAGGTTTGTATCTTAGGGCTCTAGGTGATGCTTCAGTTGTATCTTGACTCAAAATGATGATATCTTCCCTAGAACCGTTCCGCATACTTCCCATGTCGCTCCCAATCACCCTCCATTGCTACAGCCGCCCTAATAAACAAACCCTGAATGTTTTTCTGTCCTGCTCTTTAAGGCTTACTACCACTCCAAACAGCTGCCCTCCACCATTTTCTAACCTTTTGCATCGCTTCCCGACAAATTCCTTCGCTATCGATGCCTGAAATTGTAGGAAATCACTATTTTCCTGCAATATTTTGTTTTCCCAGCCACCTTCACCACTTCCAAACTTGTTGCCACCCCTATCCACTTCCCAATCACTGTTGTCACTCCCAAAGCAGTTGGGATCGCCGCCCCTTGCTGCTTTGTTGTTCTAGCCACCCATAATCGTTGTCGCCACCACCACCTAAGATCCACACTAACCATGTGTTATGTGTCGTGTTGTTGTATCAAGTTTGTCAGTTGTAATCAAATATTGACTTTTTATAATAATATTTGTTTGCTTATTGTTATTTGGGTTCACTCCAGTATCACTAAATCTCATTCCATGTCACAACCCATCTCTCTGTTTCCATCTCTCAGAACTTTCAAATGTTGGTGCTATGTAAAGCAATTTTTTCATTCATAACTTACATTAAATTTTTTAATTGTTCTACATCTAAATATTTTTTGTGCGCATTTATCTAGATTGTACATAATGCATCTTTTTCTCCATATCAAATGACAAAAATGAACTAAGCAAAACCCAATTGAAACGAAAAGAACGAATTTATTTTAGAATATAATGATTTTGTTTGAAATGTTTTAGAAACAACAATAATGATTTGGTACAAAAATTGACAAACCTAACAATACTTACTCCTAAGTTATAGATTTCCCTCCTAATTCATTTTTCAGACTTATTTCTAACATTGAAGACATGTTTTACCTTGCTAGAAAGGTTCAAATCTTAAGAATTTCACATTGATTCAATTATGTAAGGGATTACTATGCTGATTCCACAGATCCAGTCATCTGAACTATGGCTAACTATTTGGATGTTGAAAGTATAATTTCAAATGAAGAGATATCTGAAAAAAAAAATGCTAAGCACAAATTTCTAATCACAAAGAGAGGCAAACCTCTTTTAGAAGTTATACGGATGAATAAATAGCTGCAAAAGCTAGCACCTGATAGCTTAAATGGAAAAAATTGTCCACGAAGATGTTCCTTGCATCTCTTGGGAGTTATAGTACAATTCTTTAAATAATCCAAATCAGTCCACAAAAGCCCAAGTGGTCACAGACATATTTCTAAGAGTTAAACTAGGTCATAAAAAAGCTAAACTGGACCCATTTTCAAATCTTTTCAGGCCCATTTCAACAAAGGAAAAAATTCTTACAATTTTTTAATTTGGGTTATTTTATTAGGATTTATCTTCTCATTAATAGAAAAAGGGTTAAGTTAGAAGTTTGTTGGGTTTGGATGAGATTAGAAATATGTTTAAATTTGCCTTTTTTCTATAAATAGAGGTCCCTATTGTACATTATAATTATTAATTGAAGATTGATAAAGGAAATTGTTTTTGGTCAGTTGAGTAATCTAAATCAAAGCTATGTATACAGATGGCTGCAAAGTTATGTAAGAGTTTTCCCCCACCTTAATATGAAAATGTCATTACATCTACAAATATTGAGTAACAACTGTTGGGCATTCTTCATAAGAACGCTAAAAATGGGTAAAACAAATTAAACTGTCAGGAAAATAATACAAACAGTATAGTACCTTTTATCAGCAAATATCATCATTCCATAGTCTGCTTTTGAGCGAATTACACGGCCTACACATTGAGCGGCTTGCCTCTGCCAAATTTAGCCCAGGAACATAGACACTTTTGAAACAATAAACTAGAATAAAGGCCTCACTATGGAAGTAAAGCAAGATGGAAATTAAGTACCAAGGCATCAAACGTCAGGAAATCACCCTCCTTAATTTGAAATGTGTCACGCAAATACTCTAATCGAGCAATCAGGATTCTAGAATGAACATGCACCAATAAAAAAGTTTTAAAAATAAATAAAGAATGATTTAGAAGCATCTTAGATTAAATTATTCTAAAACATAAACTTCTCCATTACAATTGTAATAGGATATGAACGCAGGCAAGCACAAGTAATAAAGCGTACCTGCTAAGAGTATACTGGAAAGGGACACCAAACATGATCACAAGTCTGCCATAATGTCTATCAAAGTCGATGCCTTCAGCCACTTTACCCCTGAGAAGAATTGAGAAACATGTCCAATGGTTATGTTTCTAGAGCATAAAAGAAAATTCTATGCTGATGCTAGATGGTATGAGCACGTAAATCCGGTTGTGTATTTAACAAAATGTATGTCAAGTTTATAACACTCGGAATTATTAGAAAAAATACACGTTTTTTCTGCATATCAATAGATAGTAAAGTTGGAAATGGCATTATCAACTGTGCAATAAACTAAAACCTTATTCACAAAACCTTAATAAGTGGAAAAACAAACCAAAAACTGACAATAGATAAGAATCATCAACACGAGGTAACATATACTGTGATTAGAAGAGATAAATAAACGAGATGAGCTTGCAAAAATATGAAGATTAAAACAGTTGAATTTGCAGGCGGCTTATAAGGCTGGTTATGATGATGAAAAGCCGGAGCATAGATATTGATTGAAGCAGCAACACTGCAAACCATGCTGCTCTTCAGCTTTTCAACAAGAGAACAGTGGCATCATAAAACAAAACCAAGGCATTAGGTGGCTATTTATAAAGGGGTTAGATTTGAATTTGACCGGTGGTTGACAAGGATGCATGGCTAAAGAGGGATTCAAACAGATAATTTTATGCAGTAAACGAGATGTGGTAGTTGATGGCCTAAAGTAAGATGAAGATGCGCTCGTGAGGCAAAGAGAAAGCAAATGCGCCATTGCTAGTATTTCAAAGGTACTAAGAAATGGGGATTCAGTTGTGGAGAAATAAAGATTCAGAGCGGGGAGGAAGACTTGGCTCTCACCAAAGGATTAAGAATGGGCTGAAAGAGTGCATACGGTGGTTTTTGATCTTAGGTCAACTCTCCCAAGGCACAGAGAACTCTCCTCTTAAGAAAAAAAGTTGAGAAACTAATCAAGAAGATAGGCAACCTAGCACAGCAGATCGTAATGTATGATACAAGAAAAGTCAACATGTCAAACGACAAAACTCAACAAATCCAACGAGAATCTCATCATTAATAATATGTTCTTCAAAATGCAACAGCAAAAAGGATAACACTGACATAGATGTCACTGAAAGAGGTATGAATCCGTTTGAAAAAATATTAGCAGGAATATTGGAGGCTTGAAAGTGCTTCAAGGGAGTAATTGACGGAAATTTGAAAGCGTATTAATGCCAGAAACACAAAAAGTGAATTTTATAGTGTAAAAGCCTAAATCTTTTTTTTTTATGAAATTTCTATTCTTATATTTTGCTATTAGTTTGTTAGTGGGAGGTGTGTCTGTACTTGAAATTTTCTGTGTGATGATGTTCAATGCCTTTTCACATTATGAAGATTGATCAATGAAATTATGTTATATCTATTCACTATTTTCTAGAAAAAAATTATATTTTTTGTGACTAGGAAGCACTTTTGTTGTACTTTCATGTTATAGGTGGCTGAATTTTTATAATTACGAGTTAGTGACTTGTAGATTGTGATTTTTGTCTATTTTCAATTTTCATCTCATGCTAGATTGTATTGCAAACCCCGCGAACCTAAATCATCTTGCCGAAATTGGATTCATCTCACTCAAAACTATGGCAAATCATCAAGGTCATCATAAGGATGACATGTTAAATGGCATGCAAAACCAATTAATAGAGTTACAAGCAAAAACATGATTAACTGGGAACAGCAACAAACCAAACTAACGAGAAGCATATTCATGAAGACATTTATAGTAACTAACGATTAATAATGACCAATAATAATTTTGCAATTAAAAATCCTATTGACTTTAGACCTAGTGAATTTTCTCAGTGATTTCCTTCAAAAACTTGGCTAGTGATTTTTTTCTACAAATCCTTGGGAGTTCCATGTTGCCCTTGCTTGTTTTAATAACCAATTAACAAATAAATATCACTTATGATATAATCCCAAGATTTCTATAATTGTCATAATTTGTGCTTTGTGTCAGCTTCTATTTCATTATCCTTTATAATATTGAAAATCTCTGTTGAAGTTATCAAATTACAGCATTGCCTCTAGTTTTCCTTTTAGGAATAAGCTCACTTGAAAAATATAAGACTGATAGGACTCACCATAGAAATTGGGGGGAAAAAATATTTTATTTCTCCAAAGCAAACAATACAACTACGAGCACATAAAATAAAAGATAAGCACCTACAATTCGAGAGGTAGGCCAGCTCTCCCAATTCCTACAATTCGAGGGATAGTAAATCTCTCCCAAACTCTAAACCTAAGACTCAAGACACTATTTTCTACATAGCACTAACCCTAAGCATATTAGTCATATTTATACTAAACAATAGTAAATGACAAATGACTAAATTGCCCTTAGGCTCCATCATAACATTACTCCCCTCCTAAAAGAACACATTGTCCAAAACGTGGGAACAAAAGAAATTATTGTTGGATCACGTCGTGTGGCTGCCGCTCATAAACTGGTTTGAGTCTGGTTCTCGCCATCAGCCCTGACACCCTTTTCATAGCCTTCTTCAGCTTTTCAGAAGTCTAGTTCATCACTTTCCTCCAGTGAAAGTTATCCTTCAATTTCTTCTTTCACAGCCACAGAACCGAATTCTAACCCTTCAAAAACTTACAGTAGTATCTTGTAAGTCCCATAAATCTTCTCAACCATTTACAGGTCTTAGGTACTGGTCATTCCAACCTATTTGCCACCTTCGACAGATTCGTCAACACCAGGGTCTTGCAAAAACTAAGATCACCACGAAGCACTACCTTCTCAACTCCCTTCTGAAACTACATGGTCAAAAATTTCATCTTAGTCTTACTGGATGTTTGACAGTATTAAAATCACTCATTTACAAACTCCCTTGCCCTTCTCGACCCATCCCATCCTAATCATGACTCCAAAAAATCTTTCTTCCACCATCTCAAGCACCAATTGCTTCACTATTTGAGTAGAGATAAAGTTGTGTGTGGCCCCACTATATATTAACATTACCACGTCTTACTCTCTGATCTGCCCTTAAATTTCATAATGTGGTTCACATTGTTAATCCCACCACCGAGTTCAATAAAACTTTTGCCACATCCAAGTGAGGGTGTTCCTCCTCCTATACCACAGCCTTCTCCGTTTATACATCCCTTGTCTCCTCGTCACACACTGTAAAAATCTGTAATGTATGTTCCTTACAATGGTGTCATAGGAAAAGCTTCTTATCACACTGAAAACATAACCCCAGGGAGTGTCACCCTCGGTCTTGACACCTTATTCTTGTGATGTCGAGCCTCCCCCTAAGCTTCCATCGTTTTAGTTTTTGGTATTGTTGCGGTTGTGATGGTTCAATATGGTGCTCCACCTTTGTTGCTCCTATTAGCTTGTTTCATTATATTTTTATCTTCAACCAATAACGCTTTCCATAATTTCTCCCAATCCTCGCGATCTCAGCAGGTAAAGTGACGCTTGAATCTTTGGCTTCAAACCTTTTATGAAGTTTCCATCCAACACTTCTTTTGATATCCTTCTCAAACGAACAAATAGCATATCAAATCTCTCCCTCTACTCTATGGATCCTTCTTGGATTAATGCAAGAAACCGTTCGTTTAAATCCCCTTACCGTGTGGTTCTGAAGCACTTCAACAATCAAACCTTGAGTTCTTTCGTTGTTCAGATTGGTAATGTTTTTCTCTCCATAAATATCATGCTAGGGTCATTCCTTCCAAAACAGAGACGCCGCCATCAATTTTTCTTCCCCCGTTAGTCTATTACCAATAAAATATTCTCCATGTGATAAAACCAACCCCTAGGCATCCTCTCCTTAAAAAAAATCTACATATTCAGCTTTCTTATGTGAGAGTCTCCTTCTCAATTTTCTCGCCTGAAGTTCATTCCACCAGTGAAGTGGGAATGGGGTTCCCTTCCAATATTAATTTTCTTTCTTCCATAATTCTAGCACGTTGCATAAGCAGCTCGCCCATCCCAATACGCTCCAGAATCGCCGCCCGGAAGATTGCCTTAACAAAAGGCATTAGTGCAATTAGATGCATCCCTCTGTCGAGTTTGCACCCACCACGATTCCTTGTTTCGCATAATAATCCTTCAAATCAATCTTCTCCAACCTCGAATTGTATGTCATCCCATTCCGCCTGCTGTCACTCTTTCCAGGCGTCCAGATGTCGTGTTATTTATACCAAGTGACGACTGCCCATTCCTTTGCTCGATCCCACCGCTCCAAATCCACCAGAGTTAGCGATGCTGCCCTGATGTCGCCCAATCCTTCTAATTGCTGTCACTCGCGTCCGTTCCAAACACCTTTGCTCGATCTCGTTGCAGGCGGTGGAGAGTTTGTGTGGGACTCTGCAATCTTCTTTATCATTTCTTCTATGACTGT
This sequence comes from Phalaenopsis aphrodite, assembly GCA_003013225.1. Taxonomy (NCBI): domain Eukaryota; kingdom Viridiplantae; phylum Streptophyta; class Magnoliopsida; order Asparagales; family Orchidaceae; genus Phalaenopsis; species Phalaenopsis aphrodite. Next base: position 309,041 of record NEWO01000456.1, on the reverse strand, counting down.
GAGCCTCCCCTCCATGGTGAAGAAAGGTTCCTCCATTCCAGATCTGATTTACCTGGCCTCTTCCGCTAGTCTTTTCTTCCAAAGCATTGAACCTTTTGGTTGTTATTACTCCTGAATGGTTTTGAAACTCCCTATGCCACAACCTATCTAATTCCTTTGTTATATATATCGTGAGGTACTCTACATGCAATTTAGTGTGCAACTCTTGCACACCGCGAGAGATTCTGGACGTTATCTCGAAATCCTTATACGTTGGTTCGGAGAAAACATTGCACGAAACTCTGAAAACTCCTGTACATGGATTAGCTCGTAACTCCTACATGTCTTGACCCAAGAATCCCTATACGCCGATTCGAAGCAAAATCTCAAGACAGCACAAAACACCAAGAAGCCGCAATTTAGAACTCCTATACGCAGTTCGGCGCAAACCTCTAAATGATGTGATCCTTTTCTAGCCCCCAATGCCTGTACGCTGCGATTTGTGCACCGCAATCCAGACGATGTTAATATCCCTTCGTCCCCTTCCCAACAAGCACCACATCAATCTTGTTATAGCTTCCCAATGAGCTTTATTTGTGACCATATCGGACGGCAAGTATTGAAGAGCAATTAGGTCTCCCCAATGATGTATGTCGTGGTCTTTCGTTTGTCCTCAACGATTGCTCTGATCTCACCTGTTTCACAAGGCTAGGTCACGAACGAAAGGCTGCAAGATCTCGTAGTTGATCTCCCAAAATCTGTTGCTCTGATACCACTTGACAGGATTATCCATAGAAATTAGGCCAAAATAAATATTTTATTTCTCCGAAGCAAACAATACAACTACGAGCACATAAAATAAATGATAAATACCAACAATTCAAGAGATAAGAAAACTCTCCTAAACCCTAAACCTAAGATTCAAGACACAATCTTTTGCATTACTCTAACCCTAAATATAATAGCCCTATTTACGTTAAATATTAATAAATGACAAATGACTAAATTACCCTTCGGCTAATAAAGATTAGATTACCCTTAAGTTACATCATAATAGAAACATAAAATGATTTCCTATTAATTGTGTTGTTGGGAAATTAATTTTTTAACTAAATAGAAGAATATTGAGAATTAACTTATTATGGGTCCTTGGTGGACAATAAATAAGCCCTTGAAGCACGTAAAAAATATTGATAAGGGACTGTTGTAATGAAATTTTAGTTTTCCTCAATTTTTGTATGTGTTGATTGGATATGTATTATTCAATGTCTTTGTAGGCCTTGACAACTAGTTTCAATAGCAAGTGTCCTTTTATTAAGATGTGGCCTTGAAGTTCCTTTTTAGTGATTCATATCCTTTTTGCTCTTATTAATTTGCTAGTGGAAAATGGGTGAACAATCAAAATTTTGCACTATGATGTGTGCCAAAACTTTTCTAGTGGCATAAATCTTGAGAGTTATAAAATTATGAATTGTGTCGGATCTTATGAGAAAATTTCGTTTTGAGTTGAGAACAAAAGAAAACATATCAGATTTTTAAAAAAGACACAACTAGATAATTTCATCATCATTTTGCTACGAATTTATATATGATTTCAAGTTTCTCATAGACACAAACCTCTATGATTAATTACCCGCCCGATATTGAGAGAAATTTCGATTGAGAATAATGATTAAATGTCAAAAACTTAGTGTACAATATAATAATTTCAATTTTGGATTAAAAAAAATTATCGTCTTTAAGTAGATGGTAGGGAAATGACAAAAAAATTGATCAAAATATCATGGTTTCATCTTCTGAGTTATCGTGAACTTGAGTTTATTTAGAGGACATAGACGACCAAGCCTAGTTGAAGGATACTTATTGGCAACTATGGGTTGTGTGTTCAAATAAGACATCAAAAACCTAAGATGAACATTTATCAAAAAGGATAATTTTAAGTTGACCTTAATTAATAAAGGACCATGTATTCAATCAAGTACACCTTAAAATTCATAAATAAGAAGGTTGAATCATTAGAGAACATCTGATTTTGATCGTGAATATAATATAACGATATCATTTTATAGCAAACCACCTGATCAGATGGTCTAGTAATAAATGTACTTTTTGCCATTTAGGGGTAAAACTACATGGATTATATTCTCAAGGATGTCAATTTTTTTTACAATGGCCATATACGCACGTTTGATAAAATATTAGTTTTTAATGAGCTTAAAATATATTAAAATTTTTATACTCTTAGCAAGTTGTTATCAAGGATAGATAGATTTTGCTTTAGCTTTAGATCTGAATTTTTATTAAATAAATTTTGAACTTTTATAATTTTTATTTAGTATTATTATATTTTTATTTAGATTTGAGCCCAAGATGATTTGCATTAGAATATGAACGGCTTAAAAAATTCAATCCCATCAAATTGAGATTTAAATTCAATATTGTCATCCATAGTATAGGCAGTGTTATCAAAGTGAAATGTGATGTGTAAGGATCGAGATAGGATCCTTGTTTACAACCAAGTCCCATAAATGACTTTGATAAGATCCTTGACAAAAATTAGGGCAAAACCAAATATTTATTTTTAAAACATCAAACAACTCAACATAAATATATAAGATAAGCACCTACATATCGAGAGGTAGGCAATTTCTCTCAAATTTTACAATTTGTGAGTCTCTCCTAAATCCTAACCCTAAGATTCACAACCACACTCTCATGCATACTCCTAAATCTAAACATATTAGCCCTATTTATAGTAAACAATATTAAATAATAAAAAACTAAATTACCCTTAAGATAATACAAAACAGAAATGTTCTGAGGCTAGGCACCAAAGTAACAATACACCCCTCTCAAAACACCTTATCCCCAAGGTGGACAAAAACTGTTGTTGAATTAAGTCCTATAGTTTCCACGGTCGATCGTCATTTGGCAAATATGTATCGACTCTCAGTAGTTTGAAATGTCATTTTGTGCACTTCCTTTGACTGCATCTGAATCGGATGGTGTCATGACTTCCAGTCAATATTAGAGAATATTGCATCCCAAACCAGCTCATCCCGAAACTTATCGATTACCAACGTCTTTGTCAACTTTGTATTATATGCCTCTTCCATCATTATCAACTTCGATCTAGCTTTTTGTCGTTTGTTCAAGCCCGTTTGAATCTCGTGATATTTCTCCTCAGGACGTCACTCAAGTCTACCTCTGATTTCTTCGCTTGATATCAAAACTCTTGATCCACCTAAAACAACGATGTCACCTTGATGTTGATTGCCGTTCCCGACACTATTGCTCGATCGTGCAGTGGTCGTAGATGGTTTTGCATGAGTCCATGATCGTCTTCAACATTTGATAGGATCCTTAGCAAAATTAGGACAAAATCAAATATTTTATTTCAAAAATATTAAACAACTCAACATGAATACATAAGATATTAGATAAGATCCTTGGCAGAGATTTGCACAAAGTCAAATATTTTATTTCAAGAACATCAAATAACTTAACACGAATATATAAGATAAGCACCTACAATTCGAGAAGTAGGTGATCTCCCTTAAACCCTACAATTCAAGAGATAGGAAGTCTCTCCCAAACCCAAACCCTAAGATTCACAACTGTGATCTCATGCATACTTCTAACCCTAAGCATATTAGCCCTACTTACAATAAACAATAATAAATACTTAAAAACTAAATTTCCCTTAGGCTAATACAAGATAAAATTATTTTTAGGTTAGGCAATGGTGTGACAATACTCATCTACCAAAAAAGACATTGTCCTCAAGGTGCTTAAAATTGTTGTTGGATCAAGTCATATGGTTCCTACGACCCATCATCATCTGGTAATCATTTTCATAAAATCAAAAATTCGTAGACATTCTTATGAGTTTGAAATGTCGTCTTGTGCAAATTCTTCGGCCGCATCTAAATCAGATAATGTATTGACTTTCAGTCAATCTTAGAGAATATCACAGCCTCAAGAAACTCATCCCATAATTTATAAATCACCAATATCTCTATCAACTTTTGTATCATGTCTCTTCCAACTCTATCAACTTCGATCCTGCTTGCGTCCTTCAAGTGTTACTGCTTAAGTCCACTTTTGATTTCTACGCCCGATACCACAGCTCTCGATCTGCATAAACAGTGACACTACCACAATGCATAAAAATCCTTCTTGTTGTTGTTGTTGGCATCCGTTCCCAACGCCATCGCTCGATCTCGTGGAGTTTAGAGGTAGTTGATTGATACTATGATCTTCTTCATCATTTCTTCCAAGGCCATGAATCTTCTCTCAAACCACCTCTCCATGGCTGACAAATGTTTGTTTATTTCAATTTTATGTGGCTCAACTCCTCAGCTATTTTTTTCTCCAAATCATGTAATTTCTTGTTCGTCATTACTCCATGTTCGATCTAAAAACTCAACATTGGAATCGTGATTTTCAAAATTTTGTACGTGGTTTCGACATGACAAATCTTCAGACGTCGCGTTCCCTGAAATCTTGTACGTGATTTGGTGCAGAACTAATTGAAAACGCAAGGAGCTTCGGATTCCGCAATTTGAATTCCTGACGTGGGTTCAGCACAGGAAATCCAATTTCAGGAGGTAGATGGAAGTTTCAGGTCTTTGTATGCCACAATCTCTAAGTATGTGTCCTAGCTAGCTCTTCATGTGACTGTATCAAGGCACGTCGTGATCACTACATCCCCGCTAGCTTGATCGCTACTGTATTGCGAGGCGGTTCGCCACGAACCCCGTCGACGACTTTCAAATCGCGTGTCTGGGCACACCACAAGAAATCAAACTGCAAGGTCAATCAAAAAGGGCATAAAGGAGACAATTGTTTGTTGCCGCAATCCTGTAATTGAATGTATCACGAATGGGCACTCAACGATCAGTGATCCTTCCCTGTCCTCCTGTATATGTGCAGTTCTCTGCTTGGATAGCGACTATTTCTCAAGGCTTGGTCACAAAACAAAGACAACACCTGTAAGCTGCTATCATGTCATTGATCTACAAGATAATATTGCTCTAATACCATTTATTAGGATCCTTTGCATCAGTTAGGGCAAATCTAAATATTCTATTTCAAGAGCATCAAACAAATCAATACAAATATATACGATGTGCACCTACAATATGAGAGGTGGGCGATTTCTCCCAAATCCTACAATTTAAGAGGGAGAAAGTATCTCCAAAACCCTAACCCTAAGATTCACAACCACAATCTCATGCATACTCCTGCCATAAACATATTGACCCTATTTATACTAAACAATAATAAAAAACAAGACTAATAAAAAACAAAAGACAAAATTTTCATTAGGCTAATACAAGATAAAATTGCTCTTAAGCTAGGCACCAAAGAAACAATACTCCCTTCCCAAAAAGACACATTATCCTCAGAGTGGAAAAACTATTGTGTGATCAAGTAATATAATTCCCACGAGTCGTATTCATCTAACAATCATTTCCATCTGATCAGAAATTCGTAGTAACCATCAAAGTTTGAAATGTTATCTTATACACACGCTTTGACCACATCCGAATAGGACGAAGTCCTATCTTCCAGTCATTCATAGAGATAGCAGCCCTAAACAGCTCATCACAAAGTTTATCGATCACCATAATTTCTATCAACTTCGTACTATGAGTCTCTTCCATCTCTATCAACTTCGATCTTGCTTGCTTTCATTTTTTCAAGCCATCTGAATGTCACGCAATTTTATCTAATGTTGTCGCTTAAGTCTGCTCCTGAGTTCTACGCTCGATACTACAACACCCAATCTAACTAAAGCAATGATGTTGCCCTGACGTTGCGTGAATCCTTCTGGTTGCTAACGGAGTTCGTTCCCAAAGTCGTCACTCGATCCCACGGCAGCTGGAGGTGGTTGTGTGAGACTTTATGATCTTCATCATTTCTTCCAAAGTCATGAATCTCCGCTTGAACCGCCCCTCTATGGATGAGAAACATTTGTCCATTTCGAATTTGATGTGGCTCAACTCTTCCACTAATTTTTCCTCCAAATCATATACTTTTTTTATCGCAGTTACTCTATAATGTTTTGAAACTCCCTTGTGTTGGAATTGTGAGTTTCAGAATCTTTTTATGTGGGTTCGGAGTTTGCAAAACTCTGGAAGTCTCAATCTTTGAATTCATGTGTGGTTTGGTTCAAAACTATTAGAAATCGTGCAAAACTCCGAAAGGCGCGATCCAATTTCATGTACTCGGGTTTGGTGCCTTCTAGTTACATGTTGCAATCCCTGCTTCCCCGATAGCTTGATCGCTCATGTATAGTGTGGCGGTCTGCCGCGAACCCTATTGACTGCTTCCCAGATCGCAATAATCCTGTACTTCGCTATAACGCAACTAGGCACGCAGCGATCCACGATTCTTCCCAATACCCCCGAGTATGTGCGCTTCTTCGTTTGGATAATAACTATTCACGAGGTTGGGTCACGAAATGAACATGATGCCTGTAAGTTGCAATCACATCGTTGATCTATCACACAAAATTTCTTTGATACAATTTGATGGGATCCTTGGCAGAAATGAGGGAGAATTCAATAATATATTTCAAGAACATCAAACAATTCAACACGAATACATTAAATAAGCACCTATAATTTGAGAGATAGGCAATATATCTGAAATCCTATAATTCGAGATGTAGGCAATATATCTCAAATCCTATAATTCGAGAGGTAGGAGGTTTCTCTCAACCCTAACCCTAAATTTTACAACCACAATCTCATGCATACTCCTAACCCAAAGCATATTAGCTCTATTTATACTAAACAATAATAAATAATGAAAGACTAATTTGCTCTTAGGCTAATACAAGATAATATTATACTTAAACTAGGCACCAGCGTAAAAATACTCTCCTCCCAAAACGACATTGTTCTTAAGGTGGGAAAATTATTGATGGATCAAGTCATATGGTTCAAACAAATCCTATAATTCCAGAGGTAAGCAATATATCTCAAATCCTATAATTCGAGAGGTAAGCAATATATCTCAAATCCTACAATTTGAGAGGTAGGAGGTCTCTCTCAAACCCTAACTCATCGTTGATCTATCACACAATTTCTTTGATACAATTTGATGGGATCCTTGGCAAAAATAAAGGAGAATTCAATAATATATTTCAAGAACATCAAACAATTCAACATGAATACATTAAATAAGTACCTATAATTTGAGAGATAGGCAATATATCTGAAATCCTATAATTCGACAGGTAGGCAATATATCTCAAATCCTATAATTCGAGAGGTAGGAGGTCTCTCCCAACCCTAACCCTAAATTTTACAACCACAATCTCATGCATACTCCTAACCCAAAGCATAGTAGCTCTATTTATACTAAACAATAATAAATAATGAAAGCCTAATTTGCTCTTACGCTAATACAAGATAATATTACACTTAAACTAGGCACCAGCGTAAAAATACTCTCCTCCCAAAACGACATTTTTCTTAAGGTGGGAAAATTATTGATGGATCAAGTCATATGGTTCCAACAAATCCTATAATTCCATAGGTAAGCAATATATCTCAAATCTTATAATTCGAGAGGTAAACAATATATCTCAAATCCTACAATTTGAGAGGTAGGAGGTCTCTCTCAAACCCTAACCCTAAGTTTTACAACTATAATCTCATGCATACTCCTAAGCCTAAGCATATTAGCTCTATTTATACTAAACAATAATAAATAATAAAAGAATAATTTGCTCTTAAGCTAATACAAGATAATATTGCACTTAAACTAGGCACCAACGTAAAAATACTCCCCTCCCAAAACGACATTGCTCTTACGATGGGAAAATTATTGATGGATCAAGTCATATGGTTCCAACAGTCCGTCGACATCTGGCAAACATTTCCATTTAATCAGAAATTTGTAGTGACCCTCAAGAGTTTGAAATATAGTCTTGTGCACATCATTCATCCACATTCAAATTGGATGGTGTCACGACTTTCAGTCAATCTTAGAGAATATCGCAGCCACAAACAGCTCATCCCATATTTTATCGATCACCAGAATCTCTGTCAACCCTGTATCATGTGTCTCTTTCCTCTCTATCAACTTCGATCCTGCTTGTTTTCATTTTTTCAAGCCGCCCAAATATTGCGCTATTTCTTCCAAGTTCTACAGCTCGAGACTACTTCTGATCACTTCACTCAATACCACAACTCCCGACCCACGTAATGTAGCGATGCTACCCTGATGTAGCCCAAATCCTTCTAGATGTTGCTACTTGCGTCTATTCCCGAGGCCATCTCACGATCTCACAGCGGCCATAGGTGATTTTATATGAGACTCAAGATCTTTTTCATCATTTCTCTCAGAGTCATGAATCTCCTCTAGAACCGCCCCACCATGGACAAGAAATGTGTCTATTTGAGATTTGATGTGGCTCAACTCATATGTTGAATTTTCCAACAACTCATCTGCTTTATTAGTCATCATTACTCCTTGATTTATTTCAAAACTCCTTATGTTAGAATCACGAGTTTCAAAAATTTTGTATGTGGGTTTGGCGTGCCTAGAACTCTGAACGTCATGATCCCTAACTTTGTGTATGTGGTTTGGTGTAGAATTATTGGAAACCGTGCGAGATACCAAAACCTGTGATCCAAAGTTTGCACCCAAGCTAGTTCTTTCCACAAATGTATCGATCGTCGCTTCCCAATACATGTCGCTATAGTTGCTTCCCTGCTAGCTCGATCGCTACTGTATTGCAAGGCAATTTGTTGCGAACCCCATTAACTGTTTCCCAGATCGCAACTGTGTGGCTAGGGCATGCCACAAGAAATTGAATCGCAAGTTCGATCACGAAAGGCATGAAGAAGATGGTCGTCACTCCACAATCTTATGTTTGGTGGTATCATGATTGGGCATGAAGCAATCTGTGATTCTTCCCTGTCCTCCAACATACGTGTGCTTCCTCGCATGGATCGCGATTGTTTCGTGAGGCTAGGTCATGAAAAGAAGATGGCACTGCAAGCTGTGATGACCTCATTGATCTACAAGACAAAATTGCTCTAATACCATTTTATAGGATCATTGGCAGAAACTAAGTCAAAACCTCAAGAACATCAAACAACTCCAACACTAATAAATAAGATAAGAACCTAAAATTCGAGAGGTAGGCGATCTCTCTCAAATCCCACAATGTGAGAGGTAGGAAGTCTCTCTCAAACCCTAACCTTAAGATTTACAACTATAATCTCATGTATACTCCTAACCCTAAGCATATGAGCCCAATGTATACTAAACAATAACAAATAAATAAAAAACTAAATTGCCCTTAGGCTAATACAAGACAAAATTGTCCTTAAGTTAGGCACCGACGTAACAATACTCCCCATCACAAAAAGACACATTGTCCTAAAGGTGAAAAACTTTATTATTGGATGAAGTCGTATGGTTCTCATGGTTCATCGTCATCTTAAAATCTTTTCCATTTAATCAAAAATTTGTAGTGGCCCTCAAGAGTTCGAAATGTTGTCTTGTGCACATACTCCGACAACATCTGAATCAGATAGTGTTCTGACATTCTAGTCAATCTTAGATAATGTCATAGTCCAAAATAGGTCATCTCGTAGCTTATCGATACCTAGAATCTCTGTCAACTATATATCATGTGTTTTTTCCATCTTTATCAACTTCGATCCTGCTTGCTTTTGTTTGTTCAATTCGTCTGATTTTCACCTCATTTCTTCCAAGTGTCGTCACTCGAGTCAACTCGTAATTTCTTTGCTTGATACCACAACTCCCAATCCACCTAAGGAGGTGATGCAGCTCTGATGTCGTGTGAATACTTACGGTTGTTGTTACTGACATCCAGAGTTAGTTTTGTGTGAAACTCCATGAACTTCTTCATCATTTCTTCCAAAGTTGTGAATCTCCTCTCGAGCCGCCCCTCTATGGATGAGAAACATTTGTCTATTTTGGATTTGATGTCTAAACTCTTCTGTTAATTTTTCCTCCAAGTCATCGACTTTTTTTTGTCGTCATTACTCCTGTCCAGTTCGGAACTCCCTAATGTTGGAATCATGAGTTTCATAACTTTTGTGTGTGGGTTCAGCGTGCTTGGAACTCTGGATGTCGTGATCCCTGAATTCTTATACGCATCTTGACGCAAAACTATTGAAAACTGAGTTGAACTCCGAAAGTCGCGATCCGAACTCCTATACACGAGTTTGGCGGGGGAATCTAAATTTAGGAGACTAATGGAAGTTTTAAGACTCTCGATGTCGTGATCCAAACGTTTGTGTCTTAGCTAGTTCTTTGTGTTATTGTATCGAGGCATGTCGTGATGTTGTCGTTGCTTCCCGATTACATGTCACGGTCCCAACTTTACCACTAGCTCGATCACTACTATATCGTGAGGCAATCCTCCACAAGCGTCGATAACTGCTTCCTTGACCGTGAATGTGCGACTAGGGCACGCCGCCAGAAATCGAATCGAGAGGTCAGTCATGAAGGACACGAAGGAGACGCTCGTATGTCGTTGCAATTCTATATTTGGTTGTACAGCAATTGGACACGCAGTCATCCGCGATCTTTTCTTGTTCTCCCACGTACGTGAGCTTCCCCGCTTGGATTGCGCTATTGGTCACTAAATGAAGATGGTGCCTATAAGCTATGTTCACATCATTGGTCCAAAAATTAAATGCTCTAATACCATTTGATAGGATCCTCGGTAGAAATTAAAGCAAAACCAAATGTTTTATTCCAAGAACATCAAACAACTCAAAACGAATACAAAAGATAAGCACCTACAAATTTAGAAGTAGGCGATCTCTCCCAAATCTGAAGAGTTAGAAAGTCTCTCCCAAACCCTAACCCTAAGACTCCAAACACAATCTCCAAGATAACCCCAACCCTAAACATATTAACCCTACTTATACACAATAATAATAATAATAAAAGATTAAATTGCTCTTAGGCTAGACACCAGCATAACAGACTTGTGCAACAAGCTCCCGTCACCTTCCCTCACTTCTTTATCCTAAAAGGTTTTGGCCTTTGGGATTCTGAGGGTAATGCTTTGGGGGGAGAAAGAGAAGAGTTTCAGTTCTTTCACATGTTAGGTTTCTATATTAAGTTAAAAGAGAACACTGCAATAGGTTATGCAAAATTTTGGTAGAAATTTTAATTAGTATTAATAGTTAATATTAATTATTTTAAGTTATATATGCTTTGCAATTTATTTTAATCAAATTTATGTTCTCATATTGAATTACCGATTAATTTTAAAATTATTAATTAATTACTAATTAGAATAATTAATTATTACTAAGAATAGTTAATTATTAATCATAATATTAAATTTTGCAAATTATAGAAAATTCAAATGAGCCTTCACCAAAATTCTTCTACTAGTCCTAATATAAAAATAAATAAATAAATAATATATAATACAACAACAACAAAAACTTTATCCCACTAAGTGGGGTCTCCACTGTATCCTATTTAAGGTCTGTTTGGGGCAGCTGCAGCTTATTGAATAATTTGTTGATAAGCTGATTAAAAATAATATGTTGATAAGCTATATGTCGTAGCTATTACAAATTTTTATTTTTCTGAAAAAGCCAGACCGCAGCTAAAAAGTTGTCACCGCACCTAGACAGTTGCGGTGTGAAAACGCTGTTTTCAGTATTTTGAAAATGCATAAGCTGTCAAAACGCAGTTTACCCAAACAGGTCATGTGCATTTTCAAAACGTCACCGCACCAAATAAGCTTGCCCTAAACGGACCCTTAGTGTCATATTTTAATTTAATTATAATAAATTAAGATGATTTTTTTATAAAATATGTCAAAGTCTTCTTAGGTCTACCTCTGCATTTCTTAACATAAGTCAAATCTAAAACATCTACTCTTTTAATTGGATCATCAGATAGTCGACGTTTAATGTGACCAAATGGTCTACCTCTGCATTTCTTAACATAAGTCAAATCTAAAACATCTCCTCTTTTAATTGGATCATCAGATAGTCGACGTTTAATGTGACCAAATCATCTAAGAAGAATCTCTCTAATTTTGTCCATTAGTGGAGCTACACAAACCCTATCACGGATATATTCATTTCGCATTTTGACTCTCAGTGTAAAGCCACTCATCCACTAATCATTCTCATCTCGATAACACTTAATTTAGTTTTATGCTTATCTTTTAAAGGCCAACATTCAGTGCCATAGAGCATGGCAGGTCTCACCACCATCTTATAGAATTTTCCTTTCAGCCAAAGTAATATTTTTTTATCACACAATAGGCCTAAAACATTACTCCACTCCAACCAACCCATTTGAATTCTACTAATAACATCCCCATCAATATCACCATCACTTTGAACAATAGAACCAAGATATCTAAAGCGCTCACACCTTTTAAAAATTTGATCACCCATAGTTACATTTCTGTCGCTAGAGCTACTAATAAAATTACATTCCATGTATTCAGCTTTAGTTCTACTCAAATGAAGACCTTTAGACTACAAGGTCGACCTCCATAATTTATGTTTTTCCTGAGATTTTTCTCTCATCTTATCTACAAAAAGGATATAATTAGCAAAAAACATACACCAATGTACATCCTCCTGCAAATGTCCAGTATCATCCATAACTAAAGCAAAAAGATATGGCCTTAAAGTCGTTCTCTGATGCAAACCAACAGAAATAGGAAAATATTTGGTCAATCCTCCTTCTGTTCGAACACAATTAATATCTCTTATAAACATATCTTAATGAATAATATATAATATTAAAATTAAACTCAAATTGTGATAAAATTGTACATTCAATAGACATAATGCACCATACACTTTTACCCGCGTCAGTTTATCCCCTTTCGTTCTTTGCAATGTAAATTACACACTACCATATTACACTAATCGTCATGGCTAGTGCTATTCGGTGCTATTGAAATAAATGCCTACAAATTATGTTTATTGTGTTTTTCATTTCACATCACATTCAACCCTAGACGTTAAACCAACTTGCATCAACAATAAACCTTTCATATTGAAAATATGACCTAATTTTTATGTTAGGAGAAAAATCTAGTAAACATGGTTTCCTAATTTTCTAATAAGAGGACAAGCACAAGCAATTCTCAAAAAGGGTTTCTTTTATAATTAAGGTAAAAAAGAGTAAAGTCGTGTGCAAATCAAGATATAATAACCTTTTTTATTTCAATATTACTTTAACAGGAATTAGCTTAAACTTTATATTTTTATATAATGTAGAAGAGCAAATTGTTTTTCAGCCATAACAAGTAAATTATTAAAAAATAATCCAAAAAACACGTGATAGCATCAGACTATGCATATAGTAGAGGGTTTAATAAGCATCTAAACTCCATGAATCAGGATTTACTTCTTGTTTTATTAACCAAATTGTTTTTAAAAAAAAAAAACTAACTATTGGTAACCATAAATCCCATTTCCTCATGAAGTTGTCCAGATACCAAAAGGCCGCCTCAATCTAATCGTAGGTTACAACTTAGAAATTTTCATAAGCTATTCTCATAATGGCTGATGAATTTAACTTCATAAACAGAAACAAGTACAAGTTAGTTCAAGCATATGAACTGCTTTCTTGAGAATCTACAGATGAAGCATTGTAGTTTTCAAGCAAAAAATAAAGTGGGCCACTTCCGAAAACCTATGAACTGTCATGAATATAGAAACTTATTGTTAGTTCTAATAGAAAATCTATGCATATATAGCCAGCCTAGGGAATAAGTAAAGAAAATCTACAAACCAGCTTGATGAGGTTCACATTGATAGTCAACTTTGCGTTTAGCTAAACTCAAACATTTTTTTTTCAAATATTAAAGCAAATGAACAGGAGACATGTCCGAGCGTGAATGTTTCATCAGATGGCACCACTAGATGTCAAACAGTAGGTTGAAATTATACTCAAATAATTTTTAGGTAGTTCATGCAACAAGAAGTTCAAGACTAAATCCCTACAAGATTTAAAGCAGACATAAAAATCTGCACAAAATAGAAATATGTAAAGTAATACTACGTATTACAAGTACTAAAGTAATGATACTTGCACAACATGCTCTAATTAAACATTTTTCACAACTAAAATTATAATCAGAAAATACCTGGCAACTGAAAAGAAAACAGCACCTCTACCACAATCACATGCCCTTCGGTAGTTGTCAAGGGCCAAAGTAGTCTCTACCACATCCTGGGTTTCAATAAATACAAGCTTATGCTGCATGATATCCTGCAGAGCATACTCACTATCACTAAGCAAAAACACGTAGTCAAAACAATAAGCAAAGATCTATCAACCTTTCGAAAAGATGGTTTGTAATAAACTAATGAGCAATCATGCTATGCCTTGCATACACTATAAAAATGAGAGTAGATTATGTCAAAACAACTACCGTGCAACTTCAAGGAGCTTAAAGGGTCATATTGCTTTTCTTGTCATTCCAAACAACCCCATAGCTATAAAAATGCAGCAACAGAGGTACAATACTCAATATAACACCAGATATGAACAAAATTATCCATGAAACTCTCTCCTTTATACATTCATGAATCACAACTTGACACTGAATTCTTGTAAAAGCCCTACAATTTCACGCATGCATTCAGTTTTGTCACCACCATCCCTCCTTGAACCCACCCCCAACGCTCATAGTTGTTGTGGCCATCCCTACTTGCACCTCGTGCCACCACCATCCCTCCTTTTAGCCCTAACCGTAACCGGTCTTTCTTGGAACCACTGTTGGTTCTCTTTCCGGCAGCTTTCAATCTTCCTCTCAACTGCCATCATTGTTCCTTGTAGCTGTCTAACCGGGCCCGAGGATTGGAATAAAGCAAGACAGAACACACGATCAAATAGTAAAATCAATTTTTTTATTATTTTATTTCTATCACTAACAACTTAATATTAAAATATTAAATGAAAGAGCCACTAAAGTATGTAATTTAATTAACAAATAAAAGTTTACTTTTCTGGTTGTTGATTCTATAAAAATTATCTTCTCTAGTACTCATATTACTCAAAAACTTAAACTTTAAAAAACAATACTAAAACAACATAATGAGTTATCTAAGATAAACTCAAGTGGAATATTCACACTAAACTACAATAACATAAGAAAAAGAGAACAACATGGATGCCGATCTTTTATATTTCATTAAAGAAATTCATATAATAATCTAATGAATGCATTTTTTATTTACTTAATGATAATCTAGAATATTATATATAATGTTGTGGGTTGGGTGCCTATTTTTAGGTCCACTCATACAACCTTTCTGTATTTTTTTCTCTTTAATATATTAGTCCTTGGGCCTTTTTTCAAATATATATATATATATATATATATATATATATATATATATATATATATATATATATATATATATATATATATATATATATATATATAT
>NEWO01000456.1:261538-292514 GCA_003013225.1 Phalaenopsis aphrodite | reverse complement strand
AGGAGGTATGGATTGGTTCTAATCATACGGGATATTGGCAACAAGTGATTCTTGAAAAACATCCTCATTACTGCTCTCATTGTCGTATGTTTGGGCATGATTCAATACACAGTTTTCACCTACATCCTCAACTGAGGAAAACTTCTTCGGGTTGATTATCCTCTGCTGAACAGAAATCTAACCATCGAACACCTCCTATTGAACCGGTTGCTGAACAAATTGCTCCTACCTTGGAGGAAACCAGTGTCGCCCATCTCGATGGTGTAGCACACGTGGCCCTTTGCCCTTTGAGCGGTCTGAAGATAATGTGGAGTTGTTTGCTTCCACACACAATACACCTGAGAAAGAAAATGTGGTACAACTCCCCATTGCACTGCCTGGATAATTACACATTCAAGACACCCCACAACTATCTACACATCACAGTACTATACTTTCTACCACTCCACCGCCTGACCTAGCTGTTGTTGCTACCTTGGCTTTGGATTCCGAATGGACAATTTAAAAATATAGTATGAAACACAGTAGAAAGAAATCAGAAGTTCCTAATATGACAAATTCAAATAATATTGATGTCACTTATTATTCTGAGGGTGAGCACTTGCACCTTCCCCCTAGGATTGCTAGGAGGGGGGTGTTTTGGGCCAACATGTTTAACATTCTTGTATGAAACATTAGGGGAGTGGCGGACCCCCACTCATTTAATCGTTTAAAACATTTATGTAGGGCCCATAAGCCAGACATTTTTGTTCTATTGGAGCCGTTTCTGTCGATTCATGAGGATATCATTAAGAAATTCAAGAATTACATGCACTATGGTAATCAGAACAATAAAATTTAGCTCTTTTGGAAAAAGGATATCACTTTCAACATTATTGATGATAATGTGCAGTATATTTTAATTCATTATCAAGTGAAGGATTTTCTTGGTTGGGCTACCTTTATTTACGCCAGCTCCTTAATACGGGACAAATTAATTCTTTGGCAACAACTAACACAAATGGGTGCTTCTATTCCAGATAATTGGTTTGTTGGGATGATCTAAATATGGTTGTCTACTTCGAAGAGAAGGGGTGGTGTTAAAGTTGATACAAACCTTATCAATCGTTTTTGTGAGCACATTGTCGATGCTGGCCTCTATGATTTGGGTTTCTCGGGTCCTCACTATACTTGGAGGAGGGGCCTTCTTACGCAGAGACTTGATAGATTTTTGGGAAACTCCTCTTTTCTAGGCTATTATAATATTATTCATGTCAAGCATCTTAATCATGCTGCTTCGGATCATAACCCCATTTTTCTTAGCTTGGCTTTTCATGCTAACATGCTCGCTCTCATTTCAAATTTCTTAATGTTTGGACTTCTCATTCTATCTTTCTTGATTTGATTAAACAGGCTTCGGTCTCGCGGTGGAGTGGAAGCCCTTGGTTTATTTTATGGCAATTGCATAAGAATGTGACTACTTTTGTAAAGAAGTGGAACTTTGATATTTTTGGATATGTACATTCCAGGGTTTTGAATGCCCAACATGAGGTGGATGCACTGGTGATCAACACTCCTGATTTTGTTACTAAGTTAGCCCATGCTCACCATACCCTCTTGGAGGAAATCACTATTAAGGAAGATTTCCTTAGACAAAAAGCTTGTGAAACTCAATTTAGAAATGGTGATCGAAACACTAAGTATTTTCACGCCACCATTAAACATCGACGGAATATTAATGTCATTCTTAAGATTGTTACCGATGAGGGTGTTGTCCTCACTGATGTTGATCAAATTGGTTCCAATGCCACTAATTATTTTACCTCTCTTTATGTTGATGCTCTGTCAGTCACTGATATCCATTCGAAAATGTTTTATGCTCATAGAGATATGGTTTCCTCCCTCTCTTGGAATGATCCCCTCTCTGAGATGGAAATTTTCTCTGCCCTCAAAGATATTCACTCCCAGAAGGCTCCTGGCCCAGATGGTTTCACTTCTGCTTTTTATATTTCTTGCTGGGACATCATAAAAAAAGAGGTGGTTATTGCAATTCAAAGTTTTTTTTTAGAAAAAGATCCTGGAAAGTATTTTACCGCTGCCTTGATAGTTCTTATACCTAAATCTAATGATAAATTGCATTGGAAGAATTTTCTTCCTATCTCGCTGACTTCTGTGGTTTCAAAAATTATTAGCAAATTGATTGTGGTCTGCCTACAACCTCATCTTCCTTCTCTCATCTCCCACATCAATCGGCTTTTATAAAAAGATGTGATATTTCTGACAATATCCTCTTAGCCCAGGAACTTTTACAAGATCTTGATAAAAAATGCATGGGTGGCAATCTAGTTATCAAATTAGATATCAAGAATGCATTTGATACTATTAGCTGGGATTTTATCATCAACGTTTTGAAGGCTAGAGGTTTCAATTCTTGTTTATGCATATTGATTAAAAGATGGTTGGCTAACAATCATTACTCCATACTTGTTAATGATAATTCTTATGGTTTCTTCACTGCTTACAGGGGCATTAAATAGAGGGCCCTCTCTCCCCTATTATTTTCATTTTAGACTTTGATTATTTATCTAGAATGCTCAATCATTTTCAACTGATTCACACTCATACACGGTTTTCCATAAGGCCAAAATGGTGGTTTCTCACCTTGCTTACGCGGATGACGTTATTATTTTTGCTAATGCCTTTAAACTTGCCTTAAAACAATTAATGAGGCTCTGAAATGATTTCAAGAATTGTTTTGAACTAGTTTTTAATTGTGACAAATACCAAATGTAATTTGGCAAACAGGTTAAGCAGCAAATTATTCATTGGGGGTTTCTTATACAGGTTACAACTATGCCTCTCTCCCTCTTAAATACCTTAGGGTTAATTTGATTAAGGGAAAGAGGAAACAGATTCATATGGATGATATTATTGATAAAATCGAGCGTAAAATTAACGATTGGAGAAATGTTTTTCTTTCTACTGGGGGCAGGATAACATTGCTATCCAGTGCTTCAGAGATTCCTTTATATGTTTTGAAGGTGTTTAATCTGAAGAAAAGTGTTATTAATGTCATGGAGAGGCTTTTCAATAAATTCCTTTGGGTGGGGAATGATGCTAAGAAGATTTGGGGCTCTTGGTAAAGGTTGTGTAAGCCTAAGAAGGCTGACGGTTTTGGCTTTAAAGCCTTGAAACGCACGGTTGAAATAAACATTTGCAAACTCTGGTTTAAATTTAGAGTGGGCTCATCTCTATGTGTCACTTTTATGCATCAAAAATACTGTGATTTTT
This sequence comes from Phalaenopsis aphrodite, assembly GCA_003013225.1. Classification (NCBI taxonomy): domain Eukaryota; kingdom Viridiplantae; phylum Streptophyta; class Magnoliopsida; order Asparagales; family Orchidaceae; genus Phalaenopsis; species Phalaenopsis aphrodite. The sequence goes on along the minus strand of NEWO01000456.1, from coordinate 289,244 downwards.
CTCACCCTTCCCAAGTTTTGTGGAAGGTTGGTGAATCTCGGATCTGGAAAGCTATTGTTAATGCTAGGTCTATTGCTAGTGATTTCATGCTTTGGGACATTGGTGACGGTATCATCTCTTTCTGGAATGATAATTGGGGATTCCCTTCTCTCTCTGAATATTCTCATCCTCCCCATACTAAAAACTTAGGGTTTGTTTGGGGCAGATGCAGCTTATTGAATAATCTGCTGATAAGTTGATTAAAAATAATCTGTTAATAAGCTGGGTGCGGTAGCTATTAAAATTTTTTATTTTTTTGGAAAAGTCAAACCGTAGCCAGTCGTGTGAAAACGCTATTTTCAGTGTTTTGAAAACGCATAAGCTGTAAAAATGCAGTTTACCCAAACAGGTCAGGTGTGTTTTCAAAACGCCACCGCACCAAATAAGCTACTCCAAACGGACCCTTGTTTCTGATTTCTTTTCTCAAGATAGATGGGATTTCACCAAGTTGTGTTCTATTGTGGGGGAGCAAAATGCTAAGCATATAAATACTATACGTATTACCCCTTCCCGCATGAATTTCCCCGTGTGTAAGAGGATCACTTCTCAATCGGTTTGCAAGTTAATCTATGGCACTTTACATTCTCACCGGGATTGGTTTTGGGGAAAATGGATTTGACACAAACTTTTAACTCCCTTTATCTTATTTTTCCTCTGGCGATTTTTCTCTTCTTTACTGTCTCTTGATGACATTCTAAAGTTGAAAGACCTTAAATTGGCTTCTAGATGTCCTATGTGCAAAGTTTCAGAGGAATATTCGAGACACATTTTTTTAATGTGTTTTTTCTTTGAATGTTTGGAACATATTGGGCTTACACTTTGGTATCCACTGGATCCATAGAGGCATCCTAAGTATTTAATTGTGACAATGGAGGGCTTTTGATGATAAGGGGGGAGGGTTTTCCCTTCCTTAGCTGGTCCTTTGGTTTATTTGGACCGCGAGAAATTGCTTTAAATATAATTCCCCTCCTCCTACAGCTTCTATGATAGCTTCTCATGTGTTGGTCTATTACACCAAGGCCCTCAGGGTTACCAATGATGTTTCGAACTTCAGCCCCCCCTCCCGTTTAATCAGGTGGGCTCCTCCTTCTTCCTGATGGGTTAAGGAGAATGTGGATGGCAGTTGGAACCATTTATCTATTGCGGTTGGGGGCATTTTTAGAAATTCTGAGGGTAAGTGTATGTGCTATTTTACTTCTCCTATTGCTACTGACAACCCCTTAGCCACAGAAAGCTGGGGGTTTTTTCTTGCATTAACGGTAGCAATTGCTTTCAATTTTCATACGATTGAGGTGGAAACTGATTCGAAAATGTTCTATGATATACTGTTGGGTATCTCTCCTCCTCTCTGGGAAATATATGCATTCTTAAACGTAGTTCTGCTTTTATTTCTGAAAGACGTATGAAAGTGAGTTGGAGTTTCATCCATAGAAAGGGCAACTCCCCTGCCAATTGGTTAGCTAGGCAAGTACAGGATGCATGCTCTGTAGGTTTATCTCCCCCTGCTCCCCTCAGACGTCTCCTTACTAGGGATAACCTGGATTTGCCTTATGTTAGATTTTATAAATTACTTGTTGCTCGGCCCTACGGCTGGGTGCTCTCATATCTTTACTATGGTTTGGTTTTGCACCTTCCCTCTTGTGGTTTCTTTATTTTGCTGGCAGGTTTCGGACTGCACCCCTCTCTGATTTTGTGTCTCTGGCTCTCCTGATCTCTTGATTTACGCTGGTCTTGTGTTGTTTGGCTGCTCTGCTCAGTCGATCGACATCCCAGTTTGCACTGCTGTTTACTGAAGTGTTTCCAGTAGATTAGGAGTTTCCTGCTGCCTCTTTTATTTTCTTGGATTCTCTTTTGTTTCTTTTCCTGTTATTTCTACTACACGGGCACAGGTATACTAATTTTAAGTTTTCTTTTTTTGGCTTGGGTATACTTGTAAGTTTGGAATTTTCATTTCACGTGAGTTGTAATATGAGAGGAGGAACGCCTAGGGGTGTGTTAAAAGTATTTTTTGGTTGTCGGGGATCCTCTTCCCCTCCAACTTTTATACCAGTTTCATAATTTTAACACGTAGGGAGCCTCCGATGCTCTTTCCCCAATATATATATATATATATATATATATATATATATATATATATATATATATATATATATATATATATATATATATATATATATTAATTTTAACTTTCTTTTACTGAGATGCCCTTGGACAGATACTCTCCTGTCCACAAAGTTTTTAGTGATCTAAATTGCATAATTGTCTGAAGTGGTAGAGTGTGTACTCATCCCTAACAATACTCTCCCTTTAGCACAAGAGTCGGTGACCTAAGTTTCATAATTGTTTGAGATTGTAAGAAAATAACCAACTGTGCGGGTACATTGGAGTCCCCTCTCAGTACCATAAAGGGGTGAATTCCTCTTAACATGCACATACAAGCATTCATATATATACTATTTTTTTTCCATATGATGGATTGTTTTCTTATGTGATACTTTATATTCATCTAATAATTGATAAATGCACATCTACTAGAATCAGGAACTAATATATGTATCTTTACTAGAATCTGAAAGTCATTCAATAATTTATATGTGTGCATCTACTATAATTAAAATGTCATTAAAAAATCTACTAATTTTATAAGAGATTTATTATGTGACTATTTTTCATGCATATTTTTCTATATGATATGAAGAATTTATTATAATCAAAATTTTACTGGAACAGAGCATAAATGAAATCAAGCCTACATTTAGAAAAAAAAATTACTGAAATTTAAAAATATAAGTATTCACCTGAACTTTACTTATTTTCCTCATTTTCCTCGAAAACTTCCTTATCTTTTAATATTTAAAGATCCTGATCCTTTCAATTCTTTCAATTCACACGTTCCTCAAAAATCAATCCTTATATTAAATATTACAATTAATACTACTATTAAATAACACTAGTTTAAATAAAATATTTTTGGAAGTAAAGCACTAACCGTTTATTGTCGCTAACTCTTTTCATCCAAATCGAATATCCTTCCACCTTGATTTTTGAAATTAATTAGTAATAAGATTTATTTTAATACTTGATAATTTATAACTTAATTGACTATAAATAAATTTTTAATTAAGCATTTATTTTATTAATGTCAAACTTTCCTTTTTTTTCTCTTCCAAATAGTTATTCTACTATCTTTGATTTCCATTTTTAATTCGCATATAAACACATTTTGACACTTAATTATAAATTTCATTTAATATGTAAAAGAATTTTATTCAAACAAACCCCAACTCACATTAAACATGGCTCAGTTCTTACTCTTCGGCTCGAATGCTTGCAAAGTCGTTCAAAACCCTTCTCTCGCAAGCAAAGCAACTCGATAGGCTCTCCTGCACGTAAGGCACTCTTGGTGACAGCCCAAACTCTAATCCATCAAGATATTGTCAGCTTTGGCCAGACGGCCTCATAGTTTTGCCTAATTGGTGTAGCTTCCCAGTCACTCATCTTAGGAATACTCAATGAAGAGCACGCTTAACTTTGGAATTTCCATTGAAATGCCACAGTTGCACCAATAGACGCCTCAATTTTTAAGAGTTTGACTTCATTCTACTTAAGGGGTTTCACAATCTCCCCGACTTAAATAACTGACTTCCTCATCAGTTTTCATACCAAGAATCATCCACCAGGCAAATAGAACTCTAGAGGTGACTCTTACAGATTCAAGAGGTAGCTCTCACCATAGAGCACTTTGTCCCATCCATGATTCAAGAGACCACGCATTACTTTGGAGTTTCTATTGAAATTTTACCGTTACACCAAAAGGCGCCTCAATTTTTAAGAGTTTGGCTTCATTCTAGTTAAAGGGTTTTACACTTAAATTCTACCGTGTCACCAATATCTAATAAAGGGTGAAAGAGATTCAATGTATCAGTATATGTTAAATGTGGAGGATGGAAGTCATGGTGAAGCATCTGATTAAATGAAGGGTGTAGATTTTAATTTTGGATTGCTTAATAGAGTGATAAAAAAGATTTGAGAGCATTTAGTGTTCAGGTTATGACAAATAATGCTAGTGTTGTTAGAACGGTTAAGATAGGTTAAGATAAGTTGACGGAGAAGATAAAATATTTATACCGAACACCTTATGTTGAAAACTCCATAAACTTGGATTTAGAGAAATTTGATGACTTTTCAAAGCATAAAAGTGCCTATACAAAAGCAAAGAAAATCAAAAAAAATATATTTACAATCATCCATGGATATTGCTTTGCTGATGAAGTTTTCCAAGAAATAACCCATACTCCTTAGAAGTAATCTTTAGATGCAATTTTTACTTTCACTCAATAGCTTAGTGAAGCATAGGTAAAAAGAACATATAAAAAAAGAAGTAAAAAAATTTATTTTAAATGAAAATTTTGTTCTAGCATTACATATGCAATAGGAAACACAAGGCCATTGGTTTACGTTTTGAGGATACTTGATGAAGAAAAAGGTCAACTATGACTTTTATTTATGATGCAATGCATGAAACTAAGGAGGTAATAGCTCGCAACCTAAGAAGAAAGGAGGCTAACCATATGAAAAATTAAGATATTACTTATGAGAAGTGAAAACTTCAACTTTATTGTCATTTTCATGTTGCTAGATATTTCCTTAACTCTACAGTCTAGCAAGATGAGAACAACTTTACCAATCATGAGATCAAGTTGGGACTGCACTATTGCATGGATAGGTTTATTATTGACCAAAAGAGAGGGCAACTGTTGAGAGAGAATTTTTTTTTTTCCTACAACGAGCTAAAGCTACTATTGCAAAACATTCCCCAGATAAAATTTAATATTTAATATCTTTAATTAAATAAGCAATTGACCATCCATTTTTAAAATCTCTAAGTTTAAATTGTACTATTTCATACAAATATAGTTGAATGGTGGATCTAATTTTGTGATGGCACTCTAGAGCTATAAAATTTTGTTGATAAAAGTATTGATAAAAGGATTGATAAAAGTATATGTTTGTCATATGGATTTGAGCGCAACTGAATCATATATAATCAACATCATGCAAGAAATCGCCTAACAATCTTATGGGTGTATTCTTCGGTATATATATGTATAACAAGAGAGCAATAGATAATATAAAAAAAAGTATTGAAATATGAAAAAAAGTGGATACTAAAGATTGGTGAGATAGCTTATTTACATGTCACACACTAGACCTGATATTGTTTATTCGGCCAGCATTGGGAGTCAATATATGAATAGTCCAACTGAAGAATATTTGGTGATAGTTTACAATATATCAAAATTTCAAATAAAAACCCCTAATAGAGGGTTTTTGTTAAAAAAATCAGACAACAAGAAGGTAAAGGTTTACACTGATACTAGTTGGGCATGAGGACTCGCCAATAAAAGATCTGCATCTAGGTATTATTTCTATGTATGGGGAAATATTATCACATGGAGTAGCCAGAAGCAGGTAGTGCTCTCTAGAAATAGTGCATAATCGGAGTACTGGACACTTGCTTTGGAAATTTGTGAACGAGTGTGGATCCAAATGTTACTAAATGAGTTAAGATACTCCATGGTCAATCCCACCACAATGTTCCATGACAACCAAGCCGCCATTGATATTGCAAAGAATCTGTGCAGCATGACAGGGTCAAACACATTAAGGTTGATAAACTTTTATCTATGAAAAGGTCAATGGTGGCATTATTCACTTGATCTACATTCCAACTTATCTTCAAGTTGTCGATGTCTTAAATAAAGCTCTATCTCTAGACAACTTCACTGAGTTGAATACCAAGCTAGGCCTTTACAACATTATGACCCAGTTTGAGGGGAAGTGTGAAAATCTGGAAGGTTATTTGTACCCTAAATGTGAATAATGAAATTAAGCAATTTTTCCTCCAAGAAGTAGTTTTTCAACTTATATTTAGAATTTAGTCATCCAATGACTGAATTTTCATGACCTTGAACGATCTTGCGTCTTATTTACATTATATCTCCCTTCTATTTTTATGATTTTTTCATGTTTACCGACTCACGATTCATTAAAATAGCATTTGTTACCCATTCAAGAGACATTGAACTCTATAGTTCTGGAAGAAACATCCACAACGAGCAATACTCCATTAACAATAATAAGAATACATAACAATTCAAATTACTGTACTCATTTAAAAAAATTTATCGTTTCAAAACTCACATAAATTATCTCTCAAAACATCTCCACTTTTTATTGAATTCTTCATTTTTAACATTTTTTTAAAATTCTGTTACATATCTTAACTTTAAATTTAATATATCCTCCATACTCACTAACTAGCCTGCTATGCAAATTAGCACAAATCGATTTGCATAGTATCCTCTCAAATCTTTTGGTATCTTATAATAAGTGTATGCCTTATGCTTTGTCATTCTTCAAACGCATATTTCCTCTTTAATAATTTTTCACAAATGAGCTAAAAGCTCAAGCATGCACTTGTTTAGATTGGCTCGATTCATTAGAAACTTGAACTTTAAGTGACCTCCTTATTTATAATTTCCATCTCATATACACAGAAAAGATAATTAACAATTGGGCTTGTACTCACAGAAAGTCCAAACTCAATGTTGACATCACTTTTGAATTAACTGACATCCCTCTTAAATTTACTAGTTGTGTTAACCAAGATATCCAATATACTTAGATTAACTAAAGGCTATCTTGGCCCCACCATGACGAAGTAATAAATGCATTTAGACTGGTGAGATGATGGTACAGCGCCAGCTTTTATTTAATTTTTCTTTTAAATTCAATTGTAACTTACATTTTTTGCTCCAAACATTAATTTAACATCCAATAACTTCTAAAATAAATGACTGATATTGTTCCACTGAAGATGAGGTGAGCCAGTGTTTTCTATTCTTTATTTTTTTATCTTCTCTACAATTTATTTGCATTTAGCATATTTTCGACCTTTCAAACTCTTAAACATGTCATGGCTTCTAATATTAATTTTGTTCCTCTCTATGCTCTTTGAAGAATTTCCTAGTTATTTTAAGGCATATGGCATGGGGTTGTAGTGCTAGTTGTCTTCAAGTATATTTGGAGTTAGTTTTAGTTTTCATAAGAGTTGTCATTTTCTATAGTTTTTCCCCGCCCACATATGAGAAAAATGTATGCGGAGTGGAATGGGAAAGAAATTTAATTCCATTCTGAAGTCAATTGCCTATTTTATTTCCATTCACAGTCCCTCTTCAATAGCACTTTAGCATAAGATTGTTTACCTTCTTTCCATTCACAGTTCCTTAGCACTTTGGCATAATCATAATCAGCACTAGTACAGCTAAAATATAAAATTGTTACCTGTAAGATGCCCATCTCATTCCAACTGTTTACAATGCCATCCATATAGGAGTAACTAACAAAGAAGCAAACAATGCCATCTGGGACGGCAGCAACCATTTCCAATAGGAGCCGTCCATAGTTCCTCACAACACCAGGATCACTGCGCATGTCAAACTTCGTACTCACAGGCAACTGATCACTGACCAAAACAAGAATGCATTAAGCCTGCTCTACAGCACCAGAAAATTAATGAAGTCGTTCCTGAGAAGACTCCAAAAGTAGAGAAAACCCAGGCATAAAAGCCAATGATTCTGTTATTATCAACTTAAAATAATGAAAATCTATGCAAAAGTACAAGCATAAGAAATTATGATTTCATGCAAACGGATTAAAAGCATATCACATATTACAATCATACCTCCCACGTGTTAGAACCATTGGACATATACAATCCCTGGTCAAGGACATTGTAAAACTCCGACTTATGACGGGGTTAAAATTCAAAAGACGGGGATATAGATCGATAGGGCTTAAGGTCCCAGATGTTATTATCACAGACTGGAAACGATCAAATACAGGTTTTATGGCAAGTGATGCATCATGACAGCTAAGCTGCACAACAAAATAACATTGCTATAGTCAGTTCATCATGAATTTGAGCATATCTTGCATAATGAGCAACATAGAATGGATGAGAGAAAAACCTGTAAGACAGGATCTGGTATGTGGGGCATTCTCTCATCAAAAGGTTCAATGATTATAGAAAAGCCCCTGGTATATGTACCAACCAATGTTGCGAAATCACAAACAGTTTGAATGTGCAGAAACTCATCTGTGTCAGTTATTTCAAGAGTAAGCATTAGGGAATGCAGCCTATCGTAGCAGAATCTTAGCATTTTCTGATCAATTCCAGCTTGTCCATTTATTGAAGCAACAAAAGCAACAGGTACTTCTGTCTCCACACTCTCAACTTGCAAACGCCCTTTTAAATATTGCACCAGCCTTCTTAAAACAGCTAAAAAATGCTCAGCTTTTCGGATATTTCCGGGCACTGCTTCCCTTAAAATATCATCAGGCAAGGCAGGATTTGCGAGCCAAGTATCAGTCACTGCAATCAATAAAGAGAACAATTTGCATCATATTGTTTAGGTGGAAAAAGAGTATCAAATGTCAACACGTACTAGGAAGGTTTCCTCGTTGTGCCAAACCTTCAACCAGCCTATTGTATTCTTCCCGCAACCGACCAGCATCTGTGGCCTTGAACCTTTCTAACAAAGCAACGAATTTAGCAATTAATAATCAAATGTCATATGCAAGAAAAACCAATTTGAATTTCATATATAAAAAATTAAAAGTAGCGGGCCAAATTGCATTTTCCACACATGTCATCGAGCCACGCAAACAAATTAGAAACAGATATTAGTTTGAATAAACCAAAAGGAAAAGCGATCACTAATCAGGAAGGTTCAAGAAGTTACTAATGAGAGACTCATTAATTTGAATAATTGCACGCTTACGGCTCCATAAGGTCGACTTAGTTTCAATATACAAAGCAAGGGTGCTTCCAAACTTGAGAAGTTTAGAGCTATTCGAGAATGGCCCCACTTGAGAACAGACATTCATATCGGTCCAACCTTATGGGGGGTACACTACAGAACTGAAATGGGACTACGTGTTATGTATATTCTGCTAAATCCTTCCAAAGTAACTCCAAATCAGCTCAATCTGATATGAAATAAAGTAAGCTTGAATCTCCCTAAACGATGGAGGCCATGGCTATAAGCTATTGAATAGGATGTCCTGAAACTTTCTCTATACTAACTGACCTGTGTCTGAAATCAGCTCTTCTGGCCCTCTCTCCTCTGTCATCACCAAAACTGATTCTGAGGGTGCTTCTCTGCTAACAAGAGCACATGTAATCTCGGACTTCACGAACGATAGAAGGGTGATGCGTTTGTCATCCTTAGTGAATGAGTAGTTCCTAAACCCATCATGTGGATTAATGCGGTCAAACTATCACAATTTCCCAAACAAAAGGTTGCAGACATCTATGGGCACCACATCGCACCACACCTGATCTTGCAACTGATTCTCAATCGAAAACTCAATCTCACCTCCTATCAATGATGACCCTATGTTTTTTATTCAACCATGTCAAGGAGTAAGGCTGAGAATGTCTCTGAGTCGCGAGGTTCAATTTATCCACCATCTATGTAAACACCAAGTTCTTGTTACTCCATCCATTGATTATGAAACTTCATACATTTCCCTTCATGGTGGTGAAAATTATATTGTGGCAAAGCCACTATTGCTCACTCGTAGTCCTAGTCTGTAGGACACGTCAAACCACAAGCATCTTGCCCTAATCTGATAAAAATTGGTACTCACCTTTTTCTTCAACTGCTTCTTCGTCGATAACTTCCTCCACTGCACCCTAGTCGGTGAAGGACACAACTCATTTTGTTGAGCAATTGAAAATGATGGTTCCAAAACTATGGCAACCGAAATATTTCTTGGTTGGGAAGATAAAGGGGGTGCTACTGTTCTCAAACTTCTCACTTTAGATGGCTCTATCATTTTCTTGGCCATACATCTCAATTGAATTAGGAGTCTTCCTAATGTCTCCAATAGTGGGAGGTTGTCTGAATGGAAGTAGGTGTCTGCCCTGCTTCTTTTGCCTCTCCATCTTCAATGCTAAGGTCAAAATGTCACTCAAGTACCAGCAAGGCTATGGTTGAACCACGTTATCGATGACAGACTTCAAGCCTCCTAAGTACTTAGCTATTGTGTGTTCCTCTGACTCTGTTAGATCACATTTCAGCTTAAGATGCATAAACTCTGTTGTCTACTCTTCCACTAATAGGTTCACCTACTGTAGATGGTGGAATCTCAAGAAAAGATCCTGACGGTAGTGTGGGAGTAGGTACTATCGCAGCAACTCCCTCTTCATCTTCTCCCGAATAGTAATGTTGCTCTGTCTTTCTCTATTTCTCTCCCTCAACAAGTTCTTACACCACAAAAAGGCATTTTTCTTCCGCTTGATAGCAACAAGCTTCACTTTTCGATCTTCTAGCACATACTTATATTCAAAAACATTTTTGATGATCTGCAACCATTCTATGAAGTCATTCGGATTCATTCTCCCCCAAAATCTAGTATGTCCACTTTCACTCTTGATTCTCTGTATCCTCCAACATGCACTTCATCTCTCTGCCTCTTCTGATACGGTATCCCAAAGAGTCATGATCTTGTCTTCTTTTCTACTGGAATCATCCCTAAAAAAAGATTCAAGTGTTCCTCTCTCTCTTTGTTGGATTTGTCCACCAAGCTCAACGGTGGCCTCTCCCTGGATCCTTTCCTCAATATGAACGAGTCGTTGTAGCACTCAGTGGAGTTCCCGCTGCATTTCTTCCCGCTAAACTCCTAATCAATGTTAAACAATTGCCTCCTCGATGACATGATTAAGGGGTTGATGTAGGGTGGAAAAGAAAATTTGTGTGTGGCCAATTTGGAAAAAATCAGTATACAGGAAAGGGTGTTGGGTGGAGATAGGGTTGGGCATTGGTGGATGCTAGAAACCTTAAGATAGAAATAGGGTTAGGCTAGCTCTGATACAAATGATACCGGAGTTAACCCAAACCTAACAATAAGAAAGCAAACATTATTTCTAAAAAAACTAATGGGTTGTTACAACCACACATGAAAACATGAAATAACAACAGGACATGCAACACATGGCCATGCTGAGCCTCGGGTGAGGTCGTTATGGGCTTGGAAAGGATGGTGACGGCGATTATGCGTGGTTGGAATAGCAAGATAGCAAGGAACAATGGTCCCAACAGTAGTAATTTGTTGTTTAGGGGCGGAAACAGCGAAGAGGAAGCAGGATAAGGATGATGACGGCAATGTGAAAGAGTAGGAAGGTCGGTCATTACAAGGTAGAAGGGCTGGAAGGTTGGTAGGTGGTAGGAACGGATGGCAGGGAGGTATGGAGGCTGTTGGTGACAACAAATGTGTTGTCTTAGGAGGTGGTTGCAGCAGCTATGATGACAGCGGCAGCGGATAGAAAGTTGTGGAAGATGGGGATAATTGAGGATAAATATCGCCTTGGGAGTGAGATATAACAAGAGCACCATTCGACCCTTGGAGGAGAATCACCACCATGGAACGAGGTATAGTCGGAGTGCCACTCGCACTTAGAAACAACCCTAGGAAAAGAGGGGATGTTGATGGCTTTCCTAGCATAAATGTTAAAAAAAATTGACCTAAAATATGAAAGAACATTCTTATAGGCCTAAGTTAAAGAGAACTGGACCCTGCTACCAATTAGAGGGAAGTCGATGCCTCAAAGGACTGGTTAGATCCCTCTTTTGCCTGGACTAAATCGGTCTGGGGCAAAGGAAGTCACGACAATTGTCACGTAGGGTGTTGATGCCCGTGTCATTCTCCCAAGGTTGTGGTAGCTTCGACCTCATTTATCCAAACTTCTATCTTCACATTGACACTGATGGTGACAGAGCTGTTGTAACCTCCCGGTGATGAAGCATCTCGACAGCAAGTACCTGGATCCCACTGTCGCTAAGGGGGGCGACAGGGTGCAAGTTGGTGGTTAGATAGGTGGGTAGTTGGATGGAAAGGGTCGGCAGGCTGTTAGTAGAATGGGGGAGGAAGAGAAGCTACAGGTCGGTGGTTAGAGAAGAAAGGGAAAATGGCAGGGAGGAAATTGGAAAGGATACAACACCACCTCAGAACAGAATACAGTCGAAGCACCATTTGTCATCGGATACAACCCTAACAAAGGAAGAGGAGACTCCACACATAGTATGAAAGCAAAAACACATAACCCAACCCTAATTACAGAAACAAGAATAAAAAAAACTCCCATCCTAATTACAAAAACAAGAATATAAATAGACTCCCATCAGGCGGAAAATAGGAAAGGAAACGAGAAAAGACAAAAGGGAGAAAGCGGGTTGGCAGCATTGCCACCCTTCCAAGTGTCGCTCGGTCCCATATGAATCAGAACCGGCCTCAGACCAGGTTCGCCTGATCTTCAGGCAGTCGGTTCAGCAGGTTGGGCTCAAACCCACGTCAGTCTCTCGGGCTTAGGGGAGCTTCGACTTCATTCGTCGAAGCTTATGGTTCTTTGTCTATAATTCTAATACAAGATGGATCTCACTGGCGACTGCACCGTCCTTCAAGGTACCTGAGGGTCTTTCTCAACTTACAAGCAAACATCCACATTTGTCCAGTCTTCTATGAGTTTACTACTACACTGGACTATGTGTCTCGCCTTTATTGCTAAATACTCCCAAGGTCATATCCAAGGTCGGCTTAGCCAGATCTGAAATGGGAGTAACCTAAACCCTCCCGCACTATGGTGGCGCTTGTGGTAAGGTTTCTGCAATGCCCTCTATCGTGCATGTCCCGTGCCTAGAGTCGGTGTCGCATTACCATCATCCCCTGTCATCACCAAAACCGGTCTCACCAATGTTGTTCTGCTAACAAGGGCTTTTGTGTTCTCGGGCTCCACCAAAGGAACTAGGATGATTCGTTTCCCACCCTTGGTGAAGGAATGTGTTTTTGAATCCGTCATGCAGAGTCTTTCGGTCAAACGGTCACAGTCTCCCCAACAAAAGTGGCAGACATCCATGGGGACTACGCTGCACCACACTTGATCCTGTAATTGGCTCCCACTTGAAAACTCTACTAGGCATATTTGGTCAATGTTGACTCTGTTCTCTCTTCAATCACGTCATAGAATATGGTTGGAAGTATCTCTAAGTCATGAGAATCAACTTCTCTACTATCTACGTAGATGCCACATTCTTACTCCCATCGATGATGAGACTGCATATCTTTTTGTTCACCGGGCAGCGGGTATAGATGATACTTTGGCAAAGCTACTACGGATCCCTTGTATCCTCAACTGTAAAATTTGTCGAACCACAAATGTCTCTACATTATTTGGTGGAAAATAGTACACCTTATCCGGTTTCTCAGTTTTCTACTCATCGTTAACCTCCTCCATGGTGCCCTAAACAACCACTCAACTCATGGGACAGCTAGAGGCTATGTGACCGTAGATTTGACGCCTGAAATACTTCCTGGTCAGTACGTTATTGGAAAGACTTCCTTTCTCCTATTTCTTTCCACTCTGATCCCGCTTGTCAGTTCCTTGTCCAAACTTGCTAATTCCCTCCAAGGTACCTTTATCGGTCGTGGTAGTTGTGGGTGACTGCTTGACTAAAGATTGCTGCCAAAAAAACGATTATTGTCTGCTCTGTTCCTGTTGTCTTTCCCACCTTCAAGGCTAGAGTCTAAACATCTCACGATGTCCAGTACGATTGCAGCTGCACCACAATGTTGATAGCGGGCTCTAGACCCCCAAGGTCACGGGCTATAGTGTGCTTGTTTAGCTAGGACAACATGCATTTGATTTGTAAATGGTTGAACCGAGCCGTGAACTCCTCCACTAAAAGGTCACGCTGTCGCAAGTTATGGAGTCTAATAAACATATCCTGGTAGTAATAAGGTGGAAGGTATTTCTTCTGCATTGTCTTCTTTATTTTTTCCCACTTGGTAATCTCATTGCTGCATTTTCTTCTCCTCTGTCTCTGTAAATTCTCCCACCACAAAGAGTCGTTTTTCTTCAAATTGATAGCAGCTAATTTGACCTGCTTATCCTCTAACACATCTTTAAACTCAAAGATTCGTTCAACAGAATGTGGTCAATCAATAAATTCATCTAGATACAAAACTCCTTCAAACTCTGGAAGGTTCATCTTGATGTAAAAGTCTCATTGGCCTCCATAAGTGGCCTCTTCTCTCGATCTCCTTTGATATTGGATTTCAAAGCGGTGTGGTCAGTATTACTCGCCGCTATGATCTCCACTGCAAAATGGATTCAGATCCTCATACCTGTCTCCCCATCGACTCTTCAAAATGTGGTCGATGGTAATCTCTTATTGGATTTTGACAATCTGAATACACAAGAGTCGGTCATTGTTCATACATCTAAGAGGACAATCTCCCCTCCTCTTTTGTTGCATGGACCACATAACATCTCTTCTAGCCGAATTGATAGCAAAACAGTTCGTTTCTTTGCCTTGAACCTCTTCTTCACAAATTTCTTCTCCACAATTCAGGACAGTCGCAAGAGTCTTCTCGATGGATTTTTTCTACTATAGGCTTCATCTCCTCTGACTCTTGTGATTATCTACTAAAAACCAGATTCGTCTTGCTGAACTTGTGGAGCAGAAGTTCAACACCTCCCTGTTGAGTAGTCGAACTAAGGGTCCTCCTCTCACTTTGTTCGAACAACATGCCATCTAGATTCAAGCTTCACAATCATAGCATTATCAAACACGACATGGCCACAGAATTTTCTTCCTTGAAAGTCACATCCAAATCCAAGTCTATGTCTTCAACCCCGATTGTATCTAATTACTTCTCTCACTTAATCATGAACAATAATTTTCTTCAATAATCACAATACGTTTTCATGTACATCTGTAACAGAGGGAAAGATGGACATCTCACGGGCGAAATTTGAACTCTAGAAATGACAGATTCCAACCATCGGGTCTGAAAAGTTAACATGCATACATTATGGTTGGTAAGTTCCATCACGACGGAGGTTAGAGAACTTTATACTCTATAGAATAGCCAAAGAGATATGGGAGTCTGCACGTGAAACCTACTCTACACTGAAAACTCCTCGGAGTTATTTTGATATTGAGACCAGACTACAAGATCTACGACAAGCAAAATTGAGTTTTACTCAATACTTCAATACCCTCACACATTGTTGGTTATAATTAGACATGTATGAGATGTATTCTTGGAAATGTCTTGATGACTCTCCATTGTCTAGAAGCATTATTAAACAAAAAAAGAACCATCAAATTTCTCTTTAACCTCAATAAAGACGACCTAGATGAAGTCAGGGCGAGAAACATAGGAAGTAAACCAATCCTTATAATTCAGGAGGTCTTTGCAGAAGTTCGAAGGGAAAAGAGTTGATGGAAGTTAATGATGATGGACAATCACACCCCACCATTTGTTGAAAGATCAGCCTTGTACACTCAAAATCCCTCTCAAAATAACAAACCAAAGAAAGGACGACTGTGGTGTGATCATTATAAGAAAACTGTCATGTGAAAAAAATGTTGGAAATTACAATGTAAACCCGTAGATTTGAAGCAATCTAATGAAAGATATGACAAGGAGAAATGAGCAAATGTCTTTGCCACAACCAACAACAATTCAGAATTTAGTCTGTTCACCGGGAACTAAATGTACTACAGAAAATAGTTAGTAATAGTTCCAGTTCTAGACAAGCAATGCAATCCTCTATCAAGCAACATAACAATTTGTTAGCACACCAAGATATCTTATCCCACCCTTTTAATGTCCGAAGAAATAAATTAAAACCTCGGATGGTCGACTTCGGAGCATCAGATCATATGACGATGCATCGACATCTTTAAAAATTACAATTCATGTATCGGTCACTACAGTTTGAACAGTCGATGGTTCACTCTCTCACTAGTAAAAGGAACTAATAAGCTAAATTGACAAAGGATCTTCATCTCTACTGTGTTCTTTATGTTTCAAATTTAAATTGCAATCTACTCTCAATCAACAAACTTATTCATGACACTCAAAATCCCTCTCATAAAATATCTCACTAATTATGTTTACTTTATTAGATATTTCTTTTTTCTATTATTTTCTTATTTTGGAGAGATTCCCTTATTTAGCTTTCTGTCAATTTATATGTAGCAAGGTGCATGAAGTGTAGCCATAAATAGAATTCCTTTAGAATTTCTACATCAACCATCAAAGGTCATCATTTAATCAAGAGAAATTGGTGGCCAGGTAAAACTAAAAAGTCCACAAGATTGGCGTGCCTCCCCGACGTCTCCAAAAGTCACCATCAACACCAAGCAAAGCATAGTGACCAGTGCAGCCTTCGTCTAGAACCACCAAGCACCTCTTTGACCCTAGTGAAGGTTGTCATAAAAAACATAAGCTCGTGGACCATTTGGGGAAAGAATTGCTTAAGGTTAAATTTTCTTGAAAGAAGACAACAACAACAACAACAAAGCCTTAATCCCACTATGTGGGAGTTGGCTACATAAATCCTTTTTTCTTCATTGCGTCCTATTTAGTGCTATATTTTCATTTAGTTCTAATAAATTAATATCATTTTTTATACAATATGCCCAAGTCTTCATAGGTCTACCTCTGCCTTTTTTTTAAAGAAAACAACAAACATAAATTTTAGAAAGATTGCATCAGAGAAAATAAAAAACTTTTGGCTGAAAATTCATACCTCTAGAGAAACTTCCTTCAATTCCAGTAAAAAAAATTCTCTAGCCATTTACATTATCCTCAAGCATCTTTGTTGCCTACTCAATAGAAGTAGACAACAAAAGGTGGAAGACAAATCAAATTAGGTTTTTCTAAAAAATTACTATTAGCAATTAGTTTTCCCTATACGCACATTTAACCCGCCAACTGAAATTATAAATGACTCTAATATTAGCCTAAGAAAAATCCTGGTTTTAATGGATTAAACATTCTAAATCCTTGCAACCTTTATCAACATCAACAACCTATGAGGTAGGCCCACTCTCAACATCACTCACTTGATCTATTCACTTGACAAACTCATATCACTTTAAAGTATTTCATTCCTCTTTTCAACATCGTAGGAGCTAGCTAGCTGATCCAAACTCCTGAGCTACATGTAAGAAAATAGTTCTGTGAGTAATATTTTGTATTAATTATGTCATAAAGGTAGCATATCTCAGGAATATGAAGGTAAAATCCATAAATTTATAAAGTTAATGAATACGTACCTGTCAATCTCTTGAGCAATGCGGCTGAGGTTCCTAGTGGCCCCATCAAGCGTTTGTTTTCGAATGCTTACACTAAGAGCCTCAATGCAGACATTGTCAATGTTGTGAGCCTCATCAAAAACAACAACACACTCCCTTTGCATCTCTTTGGAGATGATGTTGGCAACCTTAGGATCAAGCAAGTATTGGTAGCTATAAACAACAATATTGGCATATCGAACCATATTGCGAGCAAGAAAGTAAGGGCACCATTTCCGATCACGACCAAATGCACGGAGGTCCTCAAGAGTATAAACTCCTGAGGGAAGGAGGATGGCATCACGAGAGGCCTTCTCATAAGACTCGAAGAAAGGGCAAGTAGAGATAGCACCTGAGCGTTGCAATGAGTTTCTATCGTTATATTCCTCCCTATCAGCAGCAAGTGCACGAACCCAACTAGCAGTAAGGCGACGACATGCAGAGTCAACTGAGTCACGAGAGGAAGCTGAGAGAACATCAGGGTTGATACAAAGATTCTTGCGAGAGGACAAACCAAGAGCAAGAAGAGAGGAAGAGGGGGGTAGATAGGAGTACAAAACTCGAAGCTCAGCAAGAGTCTTTTCCATCTCATGAACTGTACGAGTGCAGTAGATGAGCTTAAGGGGAGAGGAAGGGTGTGCAAGAGCATATGAAGTAATGAGGGATAGAAGGGCAATAGTCTTGCCAGTACCAGTCGGCATCTCCAACAAGCAATGGCCTCGAGCATCCAAAGCTCGCTTTAGCTCCACCATGTACTCATACTGCTCAGGATAAATGTAATCATAAGGGAAGTACACAACCACCTCCTCAATATGGAACTTCATCTTATTCCTATTTCCTCAGTAATAATGTTGCCAACAAAACCTGTTTGCCTGTTCTTCAGGCTAAATGCACTTTCTCTTGATCTTCCTTCTCAAAAGCTTCTCTTTAGACAAATAATTTTTCAAATGCATGAAATGAGAAGCCGTCAATATAGGCCTCAATATCTTAATAAATGTAGTGAATATGCCTCGTTCAGAGCAATATCCTTCTGATACATGAGTCATGCTCCGGAAAATCTGCAATTAAATCATTTTAGAAACAAGTTACACAAACAAACAATTAATAAAACAATGCCAATGAGACAAAGCTAAAAAGGATGGTCAAATAACAACAAATAATTGAAGGACAACATACTAAGAAATTATGTAAGGCAGCAGAAGCTGCAATTTTCTTGAACATAAGATGTGGGCAAAGCTAGTGAAATCCTTCTATGTGTTGATAGTAAATTGAGTAAAATCAAAGCACAAGAATTACAATTTAAATCAGGAACGTTCTGCTAACACATATAATAAAAGCACCTTAACCATAGAAAATAACAAATAACAAGTAGCAGAGGTAAAGGCATGTGCCCATTTTCCAAAAGATATGACCTGGGCAAGTAGCCTGTTTTGTGCATTCAGATTGTTTGGTTAAATTGACCAACTATGCAAATAAAGAATCTTGCACGTCCAATATAAAACACCTAATTTCAGTAATCTACGCAGACAACATAACTTGATTTTCATTTGTGCCTATATCAAAATTAGTTCAGCATATCTGAGCAAATTAGCATCACAAATCCTAGTCACAAGATTTTTACATATTACCACATTGCATCATTTACCTGCATTATCAAGGCTCCCACAATTTTGGAAGCTTAAAGGTCTTCATGCATATTGAACCTAAATGAATTAAACTAGCTTTGATTGTGTCATGAAGTATTATTGATATGATTTGTGCTTAATGGTGCATAGGGTGAGCAAGTGATGTTGGAGAATCTGAGATTAGGGTGAGATTTCATGGAGGGCAGCATTTTGGGCTGGGCACAACTTGCAGGTGTAGGATGGCTAAGCAAATGTCAGTGAAAGATGTTGGTGAGTGAGAGGATTTATAAGAATGGCTGAGAGATGCAGAAGAGGAGATGAAAGGAATGATTGGTGCAAACCAAAGATTAAACGGAGCAGGTGAAAAGAGAACATGACTGATGGAAAGAACCATAGAGTGGGGATTCGTCAAGATCCCTTCCTTCATCAAAGATGGTTGGTAAAGCAAAGCAGTTGGTCTCTTTATCAAATGTAATCCTTAAGGATGTAGATGAGATGCGTGGCCAAGTCATGGAAGATGCAGGTGAAGCATTTCAAGATCGAAGTTAGAAGTCTCAACCAGCAGGGTAGATAAGGGGTAAGGTGGAAGAGATTGCAACGAAAATAGTGGAAAATAATGGTGGAGGCAAAGCAGACATTATCAAAGGTTCAGACGTTTGGATTACAATTTACAAAGAATATAGCAGCCATGGTGATCAACAAACGATTTAGAGCATTGTCTTGTTTACTGGAGGCTAGTCAGAGATTTTGTCACTTGATTAGCAAGTAAATGAGGCGCATTTGTTCTTTATAGATGTTAACCCGTCAAATCTGATGATGACATTTTAGGAACTGTTTGGCTGTAATACTGTAAAAAGTGAAAACCTTTGACTAATCAGACAAGTAGTGTACAAAAAAATGCTATCCCAAAGTTAAATGTTAAAAGGAAAAAAATTCTCTAAATCAAGCTGCTTGACAGCTGAAGGAGAGCAAAGTAAACAACCTGAAAAGACAGATAATTTATAATGATTTGACTTTATATCTACATCTTTTTTAAAAGGGGGACTTAGTCCCATCTTATTATTAGAGTGAGGAGTAAAATACAAGATTTATAATAGAACAAATAACAAATGTTCGATGTTCTAGTGCTCCAACAAATATGCTTCATATAGTTCCCACTTTAAAATGTTACAAGCATGGCAATGAAAGAGTACTCCTCAACTACCGACTCTTCATGGCGTGTTGTTATCTCCACCAAACATTGGATTATTGACCAGAACCTTGCTCTCATGCCATTAATAAAATATAGATTTTAAAAAAAATTTTGACAAAGTAAAAGATATCCATACACAATTATATGAAATGCAATAAAAAGACTATAATTGATATTAATTATATTACAAAGGTTGACTTTCCTTCTCTCTATAAGCAATTTATGGCATGAATCAATATCACTAGCTGGATATAATTTGTACTATGTATATATGGAAGAACTTGACGAGTGAAGAAAGAACAAAATAAATCGATCCCCCAATCCATGCTACCAATAGGCAAATAGTCGGCCCATGGATTCAGCCTAAAAATTAAATGTTTTAAGACATTGACTATGATAGAGAGGGCAACAACAACAATATTTTTATTAGAGGATTTGAATTCAAATGATTCTCTGGCTTTTTTTACAAATAAGCTTAATACAAAAATAAATTTTGTTTTGGAGTTTTACCTATAGAATGCCAACTAAATCATGGCATACATTTGATGAACATGCATTTCATTTCAAAAATGATTCAAGACCAAATAAAATAATATTGACTTAAAAGTCATTTGTAGGTTGACTATGTGATGAATACAATTTCAATTGGGAAAATTTGCTTTTTATTTAACTATCTAAATAGAAGGAAGTCTGAATGATGTTAATAATGGTTCAGCCTACCTTGAATGAATATCCTGATTTGAATAAGCATTCAGTCAGAGATAGATACAACACTACAATAGGAAGAACAATAAGAAGAAAATCTACAAATAATATAAACCAAGCAATAGTCTGCCCAACCAGTCCAAAAATAAAACTAACAACAACAACAAAACCTTAATCCCACTACGTGGGGTCGGCTACATTAATCTTTTTTCTCTATTGCGTCCTATTTAGTATCATATTTTCATTTAGTTCTGATAAATTAAGATTTTTTTTTATACAATAAGCCCAAGTCTTCCTAGGTCTACCCTGCCTTTCTTAACATAAGTCAAATCTAAAACAGCTACTCTCATAATCGGATCATCATCAGATGGTCGACGATTAATGTGACCAAACCATCTAATACGACTCTCTCTAATTTTGTCGGTCACTGGAGCTACAAAAACCCTATCACAGATATATTTATTTCGCATTTTGTCTCTAAGTGTAAAGCCACTCATCCACCTAATCATTCTCATCTTGGCAACACTTAACTTAGCATAATGCTTCTCTTTTAAAGGCCAACATTCAGCGTCATAGAGCAATGCAGGTCTTACCACCATCTTATAAAATCTTCCTTTCAGTCTAAACGGTACTTTTCTATCACGCAAAAGGCCCGAAGCTTTCCTCCACTTCAACCAACTAACATGAAATCTACTATTAACATCTCCATCTATATCACCATCGCTTTGAACAACAGACCTGAGATATCTAAATAGTTCACACCATTTAATAATTTGATCACCCAAAGTTACACTTCAGTCACTAGAGCTACTACTACTAAAAATACCTTCCATGTATTCAATTTCAGCTCTACTCAAATGAAAACCTTTAGACTCCAACGTAGACCTCCATAATTCAAGTTTTTCCTAGGCTTTTTCTCTCGTCTTACCCACGAGAAGGATATAATCAGCAAACAGCATGCACCAAGATACATCCTCCTGTAAATGCCCAGTAAGACCATCCATAACTAAAGCAAAAAAGATATGGGTTGAAAGCCAATCCCTGATGTAATCCAATAGAAATAGGAAAATATTTGGTCAATCCTCCTTCAGTTCGAACACAAGTAACATCTTTAGTATACATATCTTTAATGACTTGAATATAAGTCATATCAACACCTTTCTTCTCAAAAACGCTCCAAAAGACATCTCTTGGAGCTTTATCGTAAGATAACGTAGTCTCAAATTAAATAAACCCTAATACTAATTAAAATAGTATTAAATAGAGGCTCATGGCCTGTAAATATCATAATAGGTGGGAAAAATCCTGCCTTTTGGAAAAATCACGAGACAGAGCCTATCCCACTCTGATCCCATGATCGTGGGTTTGCGGGAGCTCCGAAGTCACTCTCCCCATATAAGAAAGGCTTCACCTTTTTCGAAAGCATCTGAATCCTCGTAATATGGACAAATCAACAATGTTAATTGTAGCAAAATAGTTGTAGTCTCCCGATAAATTAAATTTGCATAACTTGTCTTAATTCTCTTAATAATCTGGAAAGAACAGCCAGTTCTAGGCTTCAGCTTTCCAAATAAACTTGCATGGATAACTCCTTTTCTAATATGATCCATACAAAGTCATCTTCCTTGAAACCCACGACCTTTTTGGATCTATTGGTTTGGTTCTACAAGTTCTTGTACTTTCCCGGGACGCGTCATGTAGATTAGTCAGTTGGGAAGCACTGGTCCAAGAATGAGGCCTATGAAATGTTGGATATCTCTCAGTAGTAGCAATCCAAGAGATGGAATATCGATCAGATTACCTACAAATCTCCTAGCATGGACTTGCCTTTCTTGTATTGACTCTTCAAATTCATTGTCTTCTAAGACGTAAAGTGCTAGTCCTACAAATATTTCTCTTAAGACCTGTAGAAAGTTAATTCGTGATAATAAATTCTCAAATTTTGTATGAAACTGCATTATCTCGAACTTTGTGTTTTCCATTTTGGTGAAGAAATATTTATTTTTGTAGCCATCATAACATGCACAATGATCACCCTTCTAAGAATGGCATAATATGATATGACAAGCATCCATATGTACCATGCCACACCGCACCTGCTCCTGGAACTTATCTCCAATAGAGAACTTCGTGATACATCTCTTGTCAGTTTTGATCTTACTCCCTTCTTCAACCAAGACAGAAAATAAGGTCAGGTTCACTTCTGTGTGGCCAAGTTAAACTTCTCAATCATTTGGGTAGACATCATGTTCTCAAAAACTACATTCATCTATGATAAGACCACATATTTTCATTCACAGTGCAATGTGCATAAAATATGTTATATCAATGCGAAAGCTATTCCTCGTGAACCTAGTCTAAAGAATCCATCAAACAACTAGTATATCTCCCTTATCAGTCGAAAACTGATATTCCTCTCTACAACCTCATTTTTTTCTTATGTCACCGTCCATTTCTTCCACCATTCCCTACTTGGTGAAAAGAGAATACCCTCCTGTTTGGGCAATCATATGCAATGTATCCAATATTGTGGCATTTAAAGTACTTTATAACTGGAATAGATTTGGGAGTACTAATGGCCTCCACATTTTCTCCACTCCGGATTGATTCTCATGAGAAGTCGGCTTGGGGGTTCAAATGGTGTAATCTTACAATCTAATCATGGAGTTGAACTCTATCCATAAGAAGTGGTGGTCTCTAGTGACAATGTTATTTCTCCAACTTCAAATATAGAATCTAAACATCAAATATGGATCAATAAGGACGTAATTACACTGTATTGTTGAAGGATGACTTCAATCCTTCTAGAACTATTACACTTTTGGTTCTACCAACTCATATTGCAGCATAAGTTAATTAATTGTGCGCTCCTCTATAAAAGAATCTCTCTTACTCAGGTGATAGAGTTTTAAGAGCATATTCGTTGATAATGAGAGAAAGTAGTTGTGTTACATTTCTTTTTTCATCTTAGATCATGTTGTGATCTTATTATAATATCAAATGACATTGATTTATGATTCATGGATGGTGTAGAAAAATCAAGAAATGGGTTATAATAGTAAAAGGATAGGTAACGGATGAGGAAGGTGGTAAGTTGTGAAGAAACAGCAATTTTTGCGTTCAAACAACAGATAAAAATGATTCAAAGAGAGATGAAGCCTTTAGGCATTCGCCTTTGGGCATTCAGAAGAGATCACCACTAGATCTAATCAGGTTACTTGCACAACACCAGAGAGAAATCAAATGATATGACACTTCAATAGAGAAAATATGGAGAAAGAAATCTACAAACAGCATAAACCAAGCAAAAGTCTATACACCCAATCCAAAAATAAAACCAATATACAATCCCAAATTAAATTAATCCTAATACTAATTAAATAATATGAAATAGAGGCTCACTACCAGGCAACAGACTAAAAGGTGAGAAAAATCTCATTGTTCAGGAAAATCATGGGATGGAGCCTATCTAACTCTGACCCTGCAATCACAAGATCATGGGATCACGGGAACTCTAACTTCATTTTTAAAATGGAGAGACTTATGTGAGAGTTGGGGACATGGGAGACAAAAAAAATTAACTAGATAGAAGAGAGAGAGGATTTTAGAACTAGACAGAGAATATGTAAGAAAAGAAAGACAATTCAAGCCAGTGGAAGACATTGTGGGAGGGATCAAGGGAGGAAGATGCTAACCTTTTACCAACATTTTTCATTCAATGCATTACAATAAACCTTATTATTCTCATTTATAGAATAGAAGACCCCTGCGATATTACAAAATTGATCTTGAAGAATATAGATACCCAAAAATTACAGTTCTAACGATTTTAAAGGAATTAAAAAGAACATTCGGGTGAGGTCTGATAGTGTTAAAATGAAGAAACAATGGGAAAGACATAAGAGAAAAGAAAGCAACTAGACAAACAAATTGGAGTAGATAGAAAGAAGATAGAGAAAATGGCAACGAAGGGGAAAGAAAATTCAAGACAGAGAGAGGCAGCACATGCGGTGCAAAGAGAAAAAATAAAGGCATTTTTTTCAAAATTCTTCATTCACAGCAAAACAATAAACCATAGAATCCTCATTTATAAAATAAAAGGCCCTTGAAATTATTACAAAAAAAAAAACTTTTAAAAAGATAGGTACTTAGCAAATACAATGCTAAACAATTTAAAGTAGACCCATTCAAATAATCTTAATAAAATATAAACTATCTGTTTCCTTATTGCATTAACTAAATAAAAAGAAATGCAATTGACAATGCAAATGTGTTTTCATTGGACAATGCTCATAACATAACATTCACGATGTGCTTGTGTTGCGTTCAAATATTTTTGACTTTCAGCTTCATCTCATAGCTCAATTTATAGAAATAAACCTGTTCCAGCAATCATAAGCTCATCTTAGAGTGCCTGGTTTGATTAAGATATCTCAACTAAGAAAAAAACAAGACTGCCAATAAAACATACAAAAATCAAGGAAGATGTACATGCATACCACTCAATTCCTATGTATTTGCATATCTAACACCCAAACTTCAATTTTTACATGCATACCACCTTACATATGCATGAAAAATTGTATTTTACTTATTAAAATTAAATGGTGGCATTTTTTTATGTGATATGAAAGATCTGGGTGCTAAAAATGTGAAAAGTCAAATTTAGGTGTTAGATGTGTAAATAAATAGGAATTGGGTAGTATTTATGTAAATACACCAAAAAAACTTTAGCAAAGAAAGTAGAAGCCCAAGAATAACATACATTTTAATACTTCTAAATGGGGAAAATTTACATGCATAATCTTGGCACAATCTTGATTGTAAGCAACAAATAGAACAAAACACAAAAAAATTAACAAAAGCTACATAAGCAAAAATCAGGAATAAAGGAGAAGCAAAATAAAGCTTTCAAACAATGAAAAATAAAGATAAGGGGAAGGAAAGATGATAGCAGACAAGCAAGATTTCAAGAGAAATTTTTAAATTGGGAACATTTAGTACATTCTTTTAATTTTGCTAAATAGATTCTATGAGACTATAACCAAGGATATAACTTCTATGATGAACTATGTCTTCTTAAATGAATAAGTGACTTAATAAGTATTACGCGATTTGAGGATTTCATGGAAACATAAAAAAAGAAAAATTTATAAAATTACTGTTATGATTGCTGATGTTAGTAAAAAAAGTTGTTGCTGACTAAATTGGGCGAAGCAAATATACTGAGTTGAATGCAAGAAAAAACTACAAGTATAAATAAGGCAATGATTTTATTAGAGTTGTGATTAAAAGCAGCATCTATTGGAGATAAGGTAGTTGAAAATAACTTTAGGTGACTTTAACATGAACAATAGAGGGTACCAAATGAATTCGTTAGACTGGTTGGTAAAACTAGCTTTAAAGGATTAGGAAGGAGAAGATGCCGGCCTAAGGCAACAAAGGTAGAAATTATTGAAAGTAATTGTGAATAACAAGTCTACCAACTCATGAAAGATGAAATGGTCGAGAAAATTTAGTTTCAGGAACCATTGTTTCGCCTCTGACTGAAAAATTCAACTGTTCAAAAACCATTGAAAAATCAAGGCATACATCATATATGCTCCCATCACAACTTCTTCCTTAACAGGCATTCATAAAAGCAACAGACCCATGGAAATGAAATGGTAATATAAGTCACTTTACCGCCCATCACTAAGCTGGCATCCTACTTGGTGCCGCTAAAGAAGTTGAAATGACGGAGGCTGTCAGTGCAGCCAACGAAGCTCAGCGGCTGGAGTATGTACCTCACCAAATTGGGCGCCGGAGATTTGAAGCTTCGCCCGAATCGACGACCCTGCGGCTCCCAGATGCTAAACCCTAAATCTTAAATCCCGTCTCTCCCCCCTTCTGCCGTAAATCATGGATTTAGGGTTTGTATTTTTATTGGGATTTATCAGCTATACTAAATCCAATCCATTGCTAAAATGCAATAATTTCATGAATCTATGAATTTTTTTTTTTTTATTTGAGTCCCAAACCAAAATTTATCTTTAGTTTAGCTTAAATCCAGATTTGTTAAGGCATTATTTGGTAGCATACAATTAACAGAATTTATGGATGAATTTAATGTAAATCCAGCCAAATACCAAAAACATGAAAATTAAATCAATGACTCTGTTAAATTAAGATTTTTTTGCAGGTTTTAACTTCGAGAGAAGTTCTTCATGTTTTATTTAGAATTATCTTCAAAACATCGTTTAAAGGAGATTCTCTCGAGTTTGAACCAGCACAAATGTTAAATTTTAATATTTTTTAACACACTTAGTCGATATATAAAATGTTTCTTTTTTTAGGTTTGCACCTGTGTTCTTAATTCTATTTTTTGACAGATTTCCTTTAGAACAGATTCAATATATTTTATAGAAATTTTTCTCTTTTAGGAATCCTTACACATAAGCTTAACTAGGCTATTTTGTTTTGCTTAGCCTCAGGAATTGAATCCTTCCTCTTATAAGCAACATCCAACACATCCTATATTATGACTATCATGCATCAATTTTCCTGGAAATAAAACATGTGAGTTTGCAAGGCAATGTAAGTCTCATCCCAACTTGCATTGCATAATCAAATTTATCTCAACTTACATAGAAATATGAAATTCATCTCAACTTGCATGTGTTAAAGTAAGATTCATCCTACTTGCAGGGAAATTAAAGAAATAATCTCAACTTGCAATGTTAAAATAAGATTCATCCCACTTGCGTGGAAATTTAAAAAATAAATCATCCCAACTTGCATTCTATCACATGCACATGAACATAATCATCCACTCGTGCAAATATAAACATACTCGCACACTCACAAACATGCACACAAACACACCATTTTTCTTTCTTTTTTTTTACACGTATACACATGTTCACTTACACATTAACATATCTATTCAA
>NEWO01000456.1:231159-249831 GCA_003013225.1 Phalaenopsis aphrodite | reverse complement strand
ACTTTTTTAAAATTTAACTTAAATAACATTTTCAAAAACAACAAACAACATAATACATCCTTTTGAATTTACGGGAGTCCCTTGGATGAGGTAACTCACAGTTGCTATGAAGATCTTCCCAAATTAAATGAGCTTAACAACTCTTTTAGACTAAGTAAATTCAAAAGAAAATAGTGATACTAGAATGAGGGAACCATAGGATCTTAATCGGGTCGCTCTAATCAATTTTAACCCTCCCCCATAATACTTGAACAACAACAAAACTTGACATGAAAACTTTAAAACCTTAAACCCAAAAGACCTTGAGCTGTCATTTCAACGAGAAGCTTGAAGCTAGCACCGTGGGCAACATGGCGGGGTTGAACAAAAGAACAACTTTGAGAGAGCAACTGGATCTACAACAACACATTTTTCCTTATAATTAAATAACAAACTATAAAAATTTGAGGTAGCATGTCTAGTATGACATAAATCATCAACTCATCTTTTAGCTTTTGCACAATAATGTTGTGCAATCTAAGCCCTAACTCATTTTAGGCTCTGAGACGTAAACATTCATATCTTCTAGGCTATTTGTATGACTGTGTCATGCAAATGTAATCCCTAAGAAAATAGAATTGGTAGGTTGAAACTTCAAGTAGTATCATTTCTAAATTGAAGCCAAATAATATGATAGCTTGGGAAGTCAGGGGGTTTCCCTTGGATCAATGACATCTTCTACCTTTCATTCATTCGGATTCCTAAAAAATAATTGTTCCAACTTGATCCAATTCCATTTAAATTTCTAATGTCCAGTCATGAAAAACTTAAAAATTGTAATTTTTGAGAGCAAAACCACTAGTCTGAATCGAGAGTATTCCTAAGTGACATCGGTCACTTAAGATGTAATTAACTATAGAGGCTTGCCTCTATTGGGAACTTTGGAAACCAGCTTAAAATAAACTCAATCTAAAATTCCATATTAGACAGGAGAAATTGTCAGCTTATATAAAAAAATAGTTATGCAAACCAAATAGATATCATAAAT
Source organism: Phalaenopsis aphrodite (assembly GCA_003013225.1). NCBI lineage: Eukaryota > Viridiplantae > Streptophyta > Magnoliopsida > Asparagales > Orchidaceae > Phalaenopsis > Phalaenopsis aphrodite. The sequence continues at coordinate 248,804 of NEWO01000456.1, read as the reverse complement.
CCTTTAGTTTATTTAATCAAATCTCACTATCAAGTAATGTGTCTATCCCCTGGGATACGTGCATCATTCACGGTGTTTTGCTCAATCATTTAAACTATTGTGTAAATGAGATCGATTCAGTCTCGTATTTTCAAAATTAGAACATTTTTTCTCTTTAAAAAACAATTACTTTTCTAAAATCAAATTTATGTATAATCAAATTAAATTTAAAATTATTCCCAAACAATTTGACGCCCGACAATCCACCAAGATGAAATTAACCACAAGAATATGTCGCTTTGGGATGTTTTTTTGAACTGAGGAAAAATTACATTTTATTTTCTATTTTGGATACAATGTTTTGAGGTTTTTCTCATATATTTTCTTGGGTTGAGTATGTTCAAATTCATTTTGGATCACTCTTCTACGGTTCATGTTACGAGTACCGACTGATAAAATATATTCATTTCTATCCTTTTTATTTACATTTGGCCAATTTTGCTCTTGCAATTTTGTCTTCAGTTTCTTTGAAGAGAGTTCATATAGAAAAAGTAGATTTTTATGAAGCAAATATAGAGAAGGTCTCCACAAAATAAAATGGTGCGCAAACAGGTTATTCTTCCCCCTTCTAATTTTTCAAGCTATTCTTCCTCTTCCAAGTTTTCTCCACCACTTTTTGTTATTATTCACATGCTTATAGATGGTTATTCTCCACTTTTGAAGTTAAAAAAAATTCACTTTTTAATCGTAGAATCTAAACATCGAAACCTCCTAGGTGTAGTTTATTTGTTGGAGACATATGTATTTCTTATTCAGCTTATCTTTTAAAACACCAAAAATTGAACTTAAAAAAAAAATCAAGCAATGAAATCTCAATTTCCATATAACTGAATTCTCAAATACACTAAATATAACTTTACTTACACTTCTCCTTGTAAAAGGATGTTATAATTGCCTTTTTATATTCATCTTTTTGAAGGATAGATTTTTATGGCTTTACCCGTTTTTAACTACACATAGTTCAGTCATCGTGGGGCACATAAGGATCCCAAAATCCTATTTTCTTCATTGCTCAAAAATTTTTATTTTAATTAACTAATGATTATTACTCATTCCTTAAAAAAAGACTCATGCTGTTGTAGCCTTGCATGCATGTATATGAATTCTTTTTCATTCATTAATAATTTAAACATCCATTAATTCAATAAAATATAGAAAAAAATGATATATTATTTTCACCCACTAAAGAATAATTTGGACTATTTGTTTTTCACCTTACAAGTATACCACAAATATTTCACTCTTACCAAACCAACCACACATGTTTTACATATCTTACTGAATATTATTCCATTTTGCATGACAGAGTTGATTTTTCAACCTTGCATGCCACCGAAATATCTTATGATAAAGGTAACAAACTAATGTGACGGGCCACAGGAATGCACACCAAAGGAGTAGCTCTTCGCAATGTCAAACCAGGAGCTTCAGTCATGTCAACCTTCTCTCCACCTCCAGCAACCATCCACTCAAAGTTTTGTATTAGGGAGGCAAGTGCAGCGTACACCACCTGAAGTGCTGCTGTTATTCCAGGGCAACCTCTCCTTCCACTTCCAAATGGTATTAAATGAAAATGTTGCCCCCTAAAATTAATGCCAATATCACCATCATCATCTTTAACTAAAAATCTATCAGGCATAAACTTGAGAGGGTTGGGCCAATGCTTAGCCTCACGACCAATCGCCCAAACATTGATGAATAGCCTAGTTTTAGATGGGATGTTGAAGCCATCAACAATGCATTCTTTGTCAGATTCACGAGGGATTAGAGGGGTTGGTGGGTGGAGACGAAGTGTTTCCATTACGATTGCTTTAAGGTAAGGGAGGTTGGGAATATCATTCTCATCCACTAAACGGTGATTGCCTACAATAGCGTCAAGTTCGGCTCTAGCTTTTTCCATATAAATTGGGTTATTAATGAGTTCAGCCATCGCCCATTGCACCGTTAATGATGTGTTGTCAGTGCCCCCGGTGAAGATATCCTACAGTTATCAAATGAATGAAATTATGTGAGCTGAATATAAAATAAAATTCATATCTGTATAAATACAAAGATAAATTAGCATAAAAAAAACTCACTCGTATGAAAGCTTTAACATTGTTTCTTGTGAGCTTAACCTCTGCTGCTTCATCCTCAGATATATCTATCAATATATCAAGCAAGTCCTTAACTCTGAAATTATCTTCATCCTTTTGACAAGATCCTTTCCTCTTCTTCCTCTCCTCTTCCTTCTCCTCCATAATTCTCTCCATCAACCTATCAAACCTTTGGTGCAAATCCAGCAACCTCTTGTCAAACCCTTGCAAATCCAAATTTCTGCAAAACCATAAATAATCCGCAACATTAAACTTTCCTAACAATTCTGTCGTCTCCATCACCAACCGAGTTGCCTCCTCAGCCTCAGCATTTGTTCCCGAGCATCGTCGGCTAACGGCCATGCGGCTAGTTACATTGTTTGTCATCCTTGTCATCTCTGCGCCTAAGTCCACAGGCTCCCCTTTCTTGGCTTTGATGTGCAACTCCTCAAGGAGTTGTCTAAGCTCATCACTACGAATTGGACGGAATTGCTCAAGTGTTCGACTGCTGAAGAGCTCCAACATATAGAGTCGCTTGGTGAAGCGCCAAAAGCTGCCGTAAGGAGCGAAGGAGAAGTTTGAGGAGCCGTATGTTAGAATAGAGACCGCCTTGGTGAAGGGTCTGTTGTGAAAGGATGAGTCATGCGTCTTAAGAAACTCGCGAGCAGTTGAAGCAGAGCAAGCAATGATGCAGGGCATGGAGCCAAGGCTGAGGGAGAAGATGGGACCCAAGCGCTGCGAGAGGTCGTGGAAGGACTGATGTGGAAGGGAGGTGAGGAGGTGTAGGTGGCCTATGATTGGTAACCGACGAGGGGTTGGTAGGTGACCAAGACGACCGGGCCGGAGGTGGAAGAGCTGGAACAAAAGGAAGAAGAAGAAGAAGATGAGCAGTAAGGGAACAACGAAAGCTAGGAGTTCTGAATGGCTGCTTTCCACCATGCTGCTGCAGTACAAGCCCTGCATGTTATTGTACAACTTAACTAATAGATTATGCTAATTAAATATGTATGCACCCAACCATATCCATATATATAAGGCAATCCTTTTGTCCTGTTTGTTTGGATGTTTTTAATTTTTGAAGCATCATGCATGTAATCTGAAGCCATCTTGCATCTGCTTCTTGAATCTGGAGGCATCTTTCAGGAATATTTAATTGGTCTGAGTTTCAGATTCCCAGACTGAATAGTCCATACAAAGAGTTGCCATTTGCATCTATACTGGACAGTGCAAATTTAAACAGAGTTTTTATTGCAGTCTTTTCATCCGTTGATCTCTTCGGCTGCATGCAAAGTAGTTTATATGGAAATCACCCTCCAACTCCTCTTTAATTATTAACAAAATATAAATTTAAAGATAATCCAATTGATTGTTAACACTGAAAAATTCGTCACTAAAAGACAGATTAAGCAGAGTTTTTTTAAGAAGAAACCAAAATTTATTTGCAGGATGTTTAGTGATATTCGGCACCAAGTAAGTGCTACTAAAAAAGGAAATTTGGCAAACCTGATTTAACAGCATTTTTTAAATATTTAAAACTCGTGTTAAGAGTCTTTACAATGCTAACAATTGCAGCGATTTAAAATCCTCTGCAATGAAACTTGCACGAATTTTGTACTGGTGATTGTTTTACTTAATTTTGTTGAATATTTAAGTAGTTGTTATTTAGTAATCATTTTTTATAATGTTATTGGTTTTAAAACTAAATTTTGATTTTTCAACATTATAATAGCTCTTCTCATTTCTTAGTGGTTAATACAACAACAACAACAACAACAACAACAACAACAACAACAACAAGGCCTTATACCCCACTACGTGCCTTTTTCTCCATTACGTCCTACTCAGTGTCATATTTTCATTTAATTCTAGTAAATTAAAATCATTTTTTATACAATAAGCCCAAGTCTTCCTAGAGGTACCTCTATCTTTCTTAACACAAGTCGAATCTAAAACATATACTCTCCTAATCAGATCATCAGATGATCAACGTTTAATGTGACCAAACCATCTAAGACGACTTTCTCTAATTTTGTCCTTCACATGAGCTACACCAACCCTATCACTGATATATTCATTTCGCATTTTCTCTCTAAGTGTAAAGCCACTCGTAGTGGGTAATATTGGGGATAAATTTATAGATGCCTTAAAAGCAACACCAACTTATATTTTATTGTGAGCCATCTTAGCCTAGGTAGTTGGTTTAAAATATAGCATGTGGCGTGCATGTGTGTGCATTTGTTTAAAATTTTCAAAAAAAACCAAAAAGCCTTAGATTTTATTAAATCGAAAAACCAATATTTAATGACCATAAAAATCAATAATAATAATTAAGCATTTATTTATTAAATTAATTACTAAAAATGACTAGATTAATAAAGGGAAATTTATGCACATAACACAAAATTCTTTTTTATTTACATTTCTAACACCTAAAATTTGATATTTGCACTTATAACATCTTGGTGCCAAAAAATATGCATGGAAATGTATTTTTTTTCATAAGAATTTATAATTATCACTTAACCGATTCATTTAATGACCATTTTTAATATCTTAATTTTGATATTTAATTTTTACCATTTTGTCTAGCACGAAAAGTATATTTCACTATTTAAAAGTAAGTAAAAGTGATCTGTTTTTAACATGGTATTAAAATTTTGATTTTCATTAAAAAAAAAATCAATTTTTAGATGTTTTTATTTTTGAAAAAATAGCAATATGAGGAGTAAAGATAGAACCAATGATATCATTTATGAGAGTTGAAGTATGAAACCCCTCAAAACAAAATAGAACTGATCACCACAGTTGCAAATGTTCCTTCTATAATTCTAACTTTATCTCCACTACATATGTCTAATAATTGGCTCAATCAAAACCATTAAATGATACTCCACATCCTATCCCACAAGGAATGGGGAATTAGGCTTAGGAAAAGTTCTAAACTACTAGTTTTATTCCTAGACTGTAATTTAGATTAGGTTAAAGTTCTACAAACAAACTAATCCTATTGTATCACAAAAAAATCTATAGTTTAAATCCTATATAACCTAGTTTTTGGATTTATGAATATCAGGTTCGAAATTTACCCTCCCTTGTAATGATTTAAGTAGAGTATATAAAATGTAATGTTTTAATTGTAAATTTTGGCTAGTGAAAAATAGGAGCAACTCTCTTCGTTAGCCTCTCCCGAGTGCATAAGAAAGATTGGTTAAAAAGGCTTTAATTCCTTAAATCCATTTTGAACCCATCAAAAGAATATTTCCCTAAAATTTGCATATCCCTACGAAACATATTCACATACACTCCACAGTTTAATGTGACTAACCTAGTTGATTCTACTATAGCTCTTTCGAGTCATTATAGTTTGTAACACATTTTAATATTTCAATTGGACAAAATGAAAATTAAATGGATATATAAAGGTTAATCATCACATTAAGTAATTAAAGTAACAATTTTGAAAATATTTTGTATACCTACACATCGTACTCAATCATCACAAGGTAAGCTAAAGAGTACTACTCAGAAAACATGACAAACATACCATAAATCTTCATTTGAAAACAGGACAATTCCACTAAATGATGTGTTGAAAGAAATACGACAAATGAAATGCATAGCTACTTATCATCCCCTCTTTTGCAACCAAAGATGGTCCACCAAAAGCTTTCATGGTTGCTGCTCCTAAAGACTTTCCCTATTCTCAACTCAAGAAGAAGAAGGAACAAAACTCTACAACACACACAACCTTCTCCTTACTTTATAACTCAATTCTCCACAAAATACTCAATTTAAACTGAACTTTCATCAATCATAGACCTACCAACATCAATCCATCCTTCCTTCCATGCATAGATATTTTATAGACATACTAACCTCTTTTAGCCGTCTGCACAACTTCCTATGATAGGGTATTGAACTGATCATAACTGCCTTTGGCAGTTGTTGGCACCTAGGCGACAGTCTCTCATTTTGCTGAGGAATGCATGGGTACCTTAACGCCCAAGGTTTCGGCACCTAGGCTTTAGTACCGTGGTGCCTTGGTGCCAAGTGGGTGCCACCTAGGCACCAACATTCTAGTTACAAGGGTTGAGACTATCGCCTAGGCGCCTAGGGGTCCGACGCCTAGGTGCCAGTCTTTTTTTGCTCCTTTTTCTCTAAGTCTCCTCCACTTTGCTCCACTTCCAACACTGTTGTACTACAAGAAAAGCATGAAATGAAACTGCCATTCATTTCATCCATAAAAATGTGTAAAACATAGAAGAATTTAAGCATTCTTTTCTACACATCAAATTTCTTAAGGAAAAATTTATAAGTGAGTTTGTCATTCTCATATCAAATTCCTAAGCAATTCATAGTTCCCTGAGCTTTGTATTGGTTGATTGATTGACCTCGACACTCTTTTTTTAAAATAAATTATGGTGATTTGGGCTCTTCATCTTCTAGATGACATAGTTAAAGTGGAATGCTTATCATCAGTAGAGGGTCAAGAGATGGATGTCATAGGGCCTTCAATACATGGAGGTCGCACTATGATCTCTATGATGTTAATAGTTGAAGAGGAAATAGAGGAAGAGGACAAACAATCTTTACATCACCATCATATTGCAGCTTGTGCAGGTGATGGCTCAAAAAGTTACAGTGAAGCAAGTTGGTCGAACCATGTAAGTATACGTGTCAAGTAAAAACGTGGTAAAAGTGTACCACATATCGATCCCATAAGGAAAGTATTGATAATTATTTTGGAGATGATTCTCTAGTTTATTATAGTTATAAACCTAGTTTAGCATGATAGAAAATAAGAGATGGGTTTTTGCAGTCCTACTTAAAAGCATAAAGAATATAATGAGTTGGGGCAGTGACATAAAATAATGGCTGATAAATCTTACTGCTCTTCAAGATTCATGAGGCTCACTCCTCTGTGATTTAGGCGATGTGGTGGCTCATGGTTTTTCTAAATTTTCCTCTATTGATAGTTGTCAACAAGGATAGAAAGTCCTCCTTATGTCTATGCCTAGGTCAAGAAAAAGCTAAAATCCATGAAGTTGAGGCTTCCTCAATCTCCTTGGCATCCTGCATAATTATTCTGATTCCTTTTCTACCTCGCAAAACTTGGATAAAATATGCCTATTTTTATCAAGATTTTGTGGTTAACCATTTTGTTCACTTATGCAATGGGCATGAGTCATAGATCATGAAATATGTTAACATCTTAATTGGTCATATGAAGAGTAAATGAACCTCTATGGTTAAAAAAACTTTGAAAACAACTCTGATTCCTCAGAAAAATGATACATTAAAAGAAATCATCCGAGAAAATCACAAAATCAAATACCATAAATCACAGAAGTGCAAAAGAAAATTCAGCTACTCATGTTGGAAAGAACATAGTAAAGAACACAGCTACAAATATTTAATTAAAATCATTATTGCAAGTAAAACATTAAAAAAAGGGAGAACTTACAAAAAGAATTTATTCCTTCATTTATAGTAGCTAACTCTTCTCTCACACAATAAACTATCAGAATATGTAAGAAAATACAAATTAAAAGGTAGAAAACCTCCTAAGTACCTCAACACCAAGAGAGGAAGAGAATCCTAAGGGTAAACTCTACAAAACCCTTTCTTTTGCTCTCCAACCATCTCTAGGTCTATCCTCTTTCAAAAGAGAGATTGTCTTCATGACCTCGCTTCCTCTTCTATGGATCCATAAAAAATGAGCATGAAAATACCTTGCTAAACATGCTATGGTGATCCACCGATGTGATCATGCCTGAAATAGGCCTAGGCAAGCCAACTCTAGCATGGTCACACCTAGATCAGGAATAACTATTTCAAACAACATTATTTTGTGTGTTTTGACTCCATTTTACTTATTTGACACCAATAATCTATAAAATAGCACAAAGAACCTTCTACAAGCATAAAATGATGATAAATGAGATGAAATAATAGGAAAAAAAAGAATGGTGACATGTTGGTAAAATTACGTCAAATTGACTCATGTTAGCTAGCCAACGCGGTGTCATACCATTTTGAGAACCTTCATCGGCTCTCCATGTGAGTATTTTGACCGGGCTTTAAAGTGAAGTAAAAAATATGATGCTTTTTTGTGATTAATTATATATTTTATTGCATGATTATTTATGATTTTTGGCTTGTAAAAGGTGTCTTTTTTGTGATTGATAGGATAAAAGTGTTGAATATAATTGGTGAGCTAAAGAAGGAAATGTTACAAAGGAACCATTGAAACCCATGTTTCAAGGAGCAATGCAACCGTGTTACTCTTTTCGTCATAGAGAACATTTGAGGGATTATCCATGCCGATCCTATGGTATGAGCAAGCTCATTGCGCCATCATCTAGAGTAGGCAGTGCTCTCATGCCAAATATTAAAACACCCATGTCAGGCATTAGCACGAGGACACTCTTTCATGTAGGAAAATAAATTTGGAAGGCTTGGAAAATAAATTTGGAAGGCTTGGATGCAAATTTTGGAGCCCTAATTATGTAAGGAGAGGTCTTGGATGTAAATAAGCAATCTTCGGTAATAGGAGGCCACTTCTACTTATCTTTAGGGCGTCATGTGTTGTGCCCTTAAGTTTTCGTGGGAGAAAACTTTTAGAGTTTTATGTTATGATTTTTAATGAGTTGAAGAGGTTGAGATTATTTTAATGTTTTTTTGAAAGAGATTACGTGGAGTGCTTACATTGTAAGGAGATGGTCAAGAAGTAAGTCGGGTCAAGAATTATCTAGTTTTTTATTATGTGTACATTTTTGCTTGTTTGCTTTCTTTATTACGATAAAGTGTTTGATATTTTCTCCTATCATACATAGTGGTTGAATATCATAATGCACTAATGCATAGGATATGTGAAGGAATCAAATGTTTTCTCTATTTTTTTTCTTAGATAATTTTTTTTTTCTCTATGATTTTTTTATAGACATTTCTGTGTGCTTTTAGTAGGTTCATGTTGATGTGTTAGCCTTTTGACCATAGTTTAATTCTAATCAAGTAAATTAGAAAGTTAAAACCCCTTGTGAACTAGAAATTTTAACCGTTGAATAGAAGAATATGTAGGTTAACCAATATTCATAGAGTGGAATAAACATATTACATATAGGAGATTGTAACCTAGATAGGGGACTAGAGGATTCTTGGGAAGCTTGACGTGGACAGGACTCCTTACTATAATACTAGTTTCCAAAACATCTTTTGGTCTAGACACAGCCTAAGGAGAACTTGCCCCCTATTATCATCAACAATGCGATGAAATTTAATGAAAACTTATATTCACATAATCCAAGTGAAAAGAGTATGATATGCATCACCTTTGAAAAACTTTAAAACCTACTTCTATTTTCTACCTTTAGAATTTTAGAAACTTTTTACAATTTGAAAATCTGAAACACTTCAAAGTAGACTTAGACTTTTAAAAAACTGGAACATTTTAGTTAGAAAAAATTAATTAGTTTCCTTTTAGGATCGGCACACAGACTCTAATTTTATATATTATTTGAGCAACATGTATACTTGTATGATCGCCTACTATTTAACAACAGTTTCAGACATCAAGTTTTCTTTTTTGTCATTTTTAGAGAAGCAAATTTTTTTTTTGTAATTTTATGATAAGTTTAGAATAATTTTTTAGAAATTAGGTTTAAATTTTTGTTTGTTTTTCTAATTCTTATTTTATTGTGTTTTTGTTCCCCATTTTTTAGTTTATTATTTTCTTTTAAAAATTTCACAAATCATCGTAACTCTTTATGTTTGTTGTGTCACATGTTATTTGATTTATGAGTTTTGAATTCTTATTTTGTGTTTTTTCTTATATAAGTTTCACTTGCCTAAAAGTTAATAACTGCATGCATATGGCTGGATTAACTGAATTAATGTTTTTTTACTCCAAAATTGAAAAACACATCAAAAAATTCAAAAGGCCCAACAAAAAAAAAAATAAAATAAATGACAAACCTCTAGAATAACCATCCTAAACCACTTAGAGAATATGATAACCCATCAAACAAGAAAACTTACATGAATATCATTCACCCTATGGTTGAAGCCAAAACACTTGAACATAAACTTGTGATCATCTGAATGTTTCAAAACAATCAATTTGATGGATGATTTCTTAGAATTTTGTGTCACGTATAGGTATAACAATGTCTCCATTGATGTCATTATACTAATGTCTTTCCCTTTCTCACTAAGAGATAAAGCCAAGATATGGATGAAATTCATATTACTAGGATCTATCATTACTTCAAAAGACAATCTAAAATTACTGGCCGATTTCCTTACTCCCTCTAAAAATGTCAAACATAGGAATGGTATCACTTCCTTCACCAATTTTGATGGATTGTCCATTTATAAAGGTTGGAAGAGGTCCTAGGAACTACTTAGAGAATGCAAACACTACGCCCTGACTGACTTGTTATAATCCAAGCCTTATATAACATGCTATTTTGATCTTTGACATCTATCATATATTCTGCAACTAGAGGATCCTTTATGTTAAAATCATTTGAGGAAGCCTACTCATTGATTGAAATGGATGTTTTTACTATCTTATTCTCACAAGCTGTTGTCATTTGTGGAAAAAAACTAACTTTGGATGAATTCTATGGTAGGATCCCTATAATTATTGAAATAACTTATGGATTAGTAGGAGATCCTCACACCACAACTCTAGAAAACCAGAGTGTTATAATTAATAGGTTCAACAACACTTATTTCAATACCTATAACATGGGTAATAAGAAAAACCCAAATTTCAAGTTGAATAATAACAAACCAGGTGTAGGAAACCAGTAGTGGGGGAACACTTAATCCAACCTATGTAGGAAATTGGAACACCCAGAGCAATAGTGACTTGAGATAAAGCAACTCAAGGAATTCACTTTCAATTCTTAATTCAAGAAGAAGAAATTGTCTTTGGAAGAAATAGTGTTATAGCAACAGTAAATGTTTAAGAAATCAAGCTACAACCATAAGTAACATAGAGAATCAACTTGGGTAAATAACTAACTCGTTACACAATACACCCAAAGAAACACTGCCTAGTAACACTAAAGTGAATTCTAAGAAAAAAGGGAAAGAGCAAGTGAAAGCTTAGAGAATTGGAAGTGGGAAGGTGTTGGAAGAGATTCCTAAAAATTAGAGTAACCCTGTTGAATTAGATCATGAGCCTGAAAATATAGTGAGGACATAGCCAAAGACTTGAGAAAACTTGACTCCCTTCTTAGAAAGGTATAAGAGAAACCACCACCACCCTTTTCCTTAGCAGCTACAAAATAAAAGATATATAAAAATTTTTTAGGTTTTTATTAATTTTTAGGAATCTCACCATCAATACTCATTTTGTTGATTCCATAGATTAGATGTCTAATTATGTGAAGTTTATAAAGAGTGGTCTGAATAAGTGATATGCAACAATCTTACGTGATTTCATCTACATTTTATCCTACATTTTGCTTATTATTTTTACTAAATTATCTTAGATTTACACTTAAGAAAGAATTTTTATTGATGTTGTGAAGGTTACAAATATTGAATTCGAGCCATTTTAAATGAGAAAAACCACATAAAAGTGGCCTAAAGCAGTGTAAGCATGCCATATGATCGAGAGTAGTGGCGTGACCATGTCAAATTCATGGTGAGCATTGTGACCATAGCATAATCAAGCATGACCAAGCCGCCTGATTTAGAAGCCTGACTTGACCATGCCAATTTATAGTTTGACCACATTAATGAAGCGAGAAATTATTTTGGGAAGACATTTCCTTACCAAATTTGTGGATTCAGATATAAGAATATTTCTTAGGGCTTTCTAAAGAGAGGAGAGAGATCTAGGATGGTTGGAGACAAAAAATAAAAGAGATTTTGAGTGCTTCCCTTATGTTTTATTCATTTTCTACCTTTCATCTTGTGAGGTTTAAGACAGTTATTGTATGAGAGAGTTATTGCTTCTATGGAGAGGACAAGCCTTTATTATAAGTTTTAATTTCTTTTATATCTTCCAATGAACTAAATAGATTTCTTGTCAGTGGTTTTCTTAATAATGCTTTGCTAAATTCTTTTTCATGTCTCTATGATGTAGGGGTATTAGTTTTTATCATGGCTTTCTAAAATGTTTTTCATGTTGCATTTTTCATGCTTTCATATTTTATGTTGTTGGTTAACTTCAAAATTTCATTTACTTCTAGTTTGGCCAAGCAGGATATTAAAAGTTTTCATGAAGCTATGACCTCTAACAAATATGCAACGGAAATGAAAGGTTTAAAGACATAAATCTGAGAGGAAGACATAATTAAGTAGGATTTGGTTACCTCTTATGGGGATTGGAACATTCTTGCAGAATGCCACGGGAATTGAGGAAGGTTCAACTTCATGGATTCTAATCTTTTTTTGACCTATATATAAGCATAAGAATAATATTCTATCTCTGGTTGACAACTATCAATTAGGAAAACATTTAGGAATCCCAAGATAAACCATAATCCCCAAATCACAGAGGCACAAGCTTCATCACTCTTGAATAAATTTTGGGATTTTCTCAGTTTTGAAATTTTTTACTAACTGTGACCTGATCGGCTTTTATTAGAACTTTAGAACGTAAACTTCTTTTGCAATCATGATTAGCTAGGTTTGCAAGATTAGTAAACTAGGATATTTTTGTAGGAATATTTATTAAACTTTTCCTTATGGGATTAGTACACAGACTCTTAAACTGCATATTACCTGACATGTATACTTGTGTTGTACGATCTACTTACTTCACGATAAGTATTGGTGGTGTAGGGTTTTGTATTGTTGTCAAGGAAATGTGTTCATTCTTATTTCTATTTTAAGAAAAATTTAATTGATAAGCTTAGGATATAAGTTTAACACTTTTTGTTTTTCTGTTAATATTTCTGTAGCACCATCAAGAAAATGAAACCTTTTGCAATAAATTGGTAGGTTCCATGAGGTCCATAATAGATGCTGCTACAGAAGTTTCATTATTGTCTAAAGCTTTTGATGAAGCTTACCAATTGATAAAAGAAATGTTCACAAAAAAATTTCTATGAACTACTAAAGGAGTCGTACCTCAAAAAGTTGCCAGCGTACATGAACTTGATATATTAGCTATCCATGCAACTCAAGTGGCTATTATTTCTAGGAAGTTATATAATTTGAGGATGAGTCATGCAAGGACTTCCAACCAATGATGGATTGATGCATGGACCGATGGTAGATCTGAGCATGTTAGCCTTAGAATCTATTAATGCTATAAGAAAGAATGTCCATAATCCCTATTCAAAATCATACAACCTAGGTTAGAGAAACCACCCCAAATTTTAAAGGAACAATGATCACTAGCAATGGGGAAACCATCAGAACCACCTTATAAGAAATTGACCAAAACAGGGAAAAAACCCATAAAGGCAGTAGTACTTACTAGGATACTAAGCCAATTCTCAGCATACTCAGAAGAAATCACCCATTGAATAATTAGTTTTTCAAATGGGGAACACTTTAAAAAGCCAAGTTGTAGCTATAAGAGGCCTTGAAACTTAATTAGGATAACTTGTGAACTCTATGAAAAATAAACCACTAGGTACACTCCCAAGTAACACTGATGTGAACCCTAATAAGAAGGGGGGTGAGCAAATATAAGCTATAATGTTGGGAAGTAAAAGAGAGATAGAAGCTATTCCTAAGAGATAAGACCCATTAAACTTAGACCAAACATTAGGAGGTGAACATAGGCTTAGGAAAAGGAGGAAGAGAGACATATCTCATCTATTAGGATTAATCTTGAAGAAAGCAAAAAGAGGATAAAAAATTCTCTAAGTTCTTAGAGGTGCCCAAGAAGCTGACCATTAACGTACCATTTGCTGAAGAATTAGAATAGATGCTTGGCTAAGCTAAGTTCATGAAGGATATCTTAATTAGGAAAATAATGTTTTGACACTTTAGCCTTGACTGAGGAGTTTAGTTCAATCCAATAAAAAATGTACCCCAAAAGATGATGGACATATGGAGCTTTACCATTCCATGTGCCATATGAGAAAAGTTTGTATGAAGAGCCCGATATGACTTAGGAGCTAGTACAAACTTGATGCCATTGTCCATTTTCAAGAGACTTGAGCTAAGAACGATCCAAGAAATAAATCTGGCTTTAGCATTTGTAGATCGATCGTTAGTTTATCTTATGGGAATCACTGAGGATGTACTAGTGAATATGGACAAGTTCATATTCTTTGATGACTTTGAGGTACTTTAAATGGAGAAAGATAAAGAAATACCCTTGATAGGTTGTTGACCCATTCTAGCCACAAGTAGGGTTATGATTGATGCCCAAGAGAGAAAATTATTATTAAGAGCGAATGATAAAAAATCCACCTTTGATATCTTGAATAAAATGAGTTTTCTCCTTGATTCTAGCGAATATCATTATTATAGGATTTATTTTATGGATCAAGTAGTTGTTGGACAAATTTTGAGTAGCTTGGAAGAAACCCAAGTAGAGCTAGTTGTGATTGAAGATAAGAATAAGAAACATATGGAAGAATCCACTCTTCTATTATAAGGCAACCTTAAGCCATTTAGGGAAAAATTGAGCTCTTAGACACAACCACCAATGTCAGGACCTTAATGTCGTCCATTAAGATAGCCCCAGAATAGGAATTGAAAGCCTTACCTAACCACCTCAAGTATGCCTACTTAAGATAACCCTCAAACTTACCTATGGATTATCTTAACAAACTTGAGTGAGGAAAAAGAATAGAAGCTTTTGAGGGTGCTTACAAATTTTAGGAAAGCCTTTGGGTGGACCATAGCTGACATAAATGGTATTAGCGTATCCCGCCACATGCATAAAATTTTGATGGAAGAAAAACATTGACCAAAAGCTGCATAGGAGTATGAACCTTGTGACAAAAGAGGTGGTGAAGAAATAAATTTTAAAAAGGTTGGACATAGGCATCATTTACACCATCTCAGATAGTTCTTAGGTCCACCCCATACATTGTCTACTCAAGACAAGGGAGTGACAGTTATAGAAAATGAGAGGAACAAGCTGATACCCACTATGAATATCACTAAATGGATGATTTGTATTGACTATATGTAGATGAAATCTGTCAGTACAAAGAATCACTTTCCCTTGCTATTTTGAGACCACCTGTTGGATAGATCTACACGACACCCTTTCTATTGCTTCCTATATGACTATTGAGTATACCACTAGGTCCTCATCGCCCTTGATGACTAGGACAAGACTACCTTCACTAACCCTTACAAGACCTTTGCATTTAAGGGAATGCCTTTTGGACTATGCAATGTGTCAGTGTTACATGATGTCCATCTTTTCCGACCTTATTGATAATGGGATTGAGATTTTCATAGATAAATTCTATGTGTTTGGTGATTCTCTTAAATTATGCCTAAAACATCTTACTTAAGTCTTGTGAAAGTATGAGTAGACCAATCTGAGGTTGAATTGGGAAAAGTTTTAGTTCATGGTAAAGGAAGGAATAGTTTGGGGGCATAAGATTTTAGAGAAAGGAATGAAGGTAGACCAAGTTATAATTCAGGTAATTGAAAAACTTCCACCACCCACTTCTGCTAAGGGGATTAGGAGTTTTTTTAGGACATGTTTGGTTCTACTAAAGATACATTAAGAACTTATCCAAGATCACTAACCCCTTATGTCACTTGTTGAAAAAAGTTTCCCCTTTTAATTTTAATGTGACTTGCTTAGTTGCCTTTAAGACTCTGAGATCCAAATTTCACCCCGACTGTGATCATAGTACTTAATTGGACCATGTCTTTTGAGTTGATGTGAGATGAAAGTGAATCATTTGTTGAAACGGTACTAGGTCAGAGGAGAGATATGATATTTCACTTCATATACTGTGCCAGTAGAACTCTCAATAATTCTCAAGTGAACTACACCACCACAGAGTGGGAACTGTTGGCCATAGTATTTGCATTTGATAAGTTTTGGTCCTACATGATAGGCACACAAGTCATGGTGTACACCGATCATGCTGCTATCAAATATCTTGTAGCAAAGAAGGATATCAAACCTTGCTTGATTTGATGTGTTATTCTACTCTAATAAGATCGAAAAGATACAAAAAATTAGATAGCTGATCACTTTTCTAGACTCGATCAGGGGGATTCTCAGAAGTGTCTGTTTGACATAAATGAGAATTTTTCTGATGAGCAACTCCTCACCATTTCTGAGAAGCATGCCCCGTAAAACTTTAACATAACAAACTTCATTGTATGTTTGATCGTTCCTTTATGGACCGAGCTACCACCAAAGGAAGAGATTTTTTTTTTAGGCTAGATTCTACTATTGGGATGACCCTTACTTTTTTAGGAGATGTAAGGACCATGTTCTTAGGAGATGTGTACCATCGAAAGAGGTTGACAATACTATTAGATGTTGTCATGATTCTAAATTTGGAGGGCATTTTGGAAGTTTTAGAATTGTCACAAAGATTTAGTAATCTGGATTTTATTGGCCTACACTCTTTTAGGATGTGAATGAATATTTCAAATCTTTTGATAGGTGTCAGCTAGTAAGCAATATTTTAAAGAGAGACGAAATGTTATTAAATGTAAATTTGGAGGTGAATATCTTTGATGTTTGGAGAATAGACTTTACGAAACCCTTCATAACATATGTAGGGAACATCTATATCTTTATAGCAGTAGATTATATCTCCAAGTGGAATTAAACTGTGACACTGCCTAGCTGTGATAGTTAGAGTGTTCTAAAACTTTTAAAGAAGTGTAATTTGAGCCAATTTGGAACACCTAGGGTGATCATTAGTGAAGGAGGTAGTTATTTTTTGTAATAAAAAGATGGAGACATTAGTATCCATGTGTGGAATTACTTACAAAGCTTCTACTTCTTACCACCAACAAATTACTCAATTAGCTGGGGCATCAAATAGTGAGGTCAAGAGTATCTTAGAGAAAGAAGTTAATCATAGTTGTAAGGATTGGTCTCTTAGGTTGGATAAAACATTGTTGGCTTATCAAACTTATAGACTAATTTTTGGACCCCCAAAGGGTTATCACCTTATAGGCTAATTTTTTAAAAGGCTTGTCATCTACCTATAGAACTAGAACTTAAATCTTGTTGGGTAATTAATGAATTGAACTATACTTTAAAAGTTGTGGCCCAAAGAAGATTCATACAGTTAAATCAATTGAAAGAAACTAGAGAAAAGCTTATAAGAATGCCAAAATCTATAAGAAGAAGTTAAAAAAAGTTACATGATTAGAAGCTGACTAGAAAGGAATTTCAACCTAGATAAGAGGTTCTACATAAGCAACCAAATTCACCCCTCAATTGGCCCCAGCCAGCCTAGGCCATTTTATTTAAACTCCCCCTCCATGGCAAAAGAGGGAGAGCTTGAAATTCTTTGGGGAGACTCTGTAAAACTTCTTCAAGAGCTTTCTGGAGACCTCTTGAGCTTAAGCAAACCTTCCTTAGCCACTCAAATCCATTGCCTGAGTTGAATT